>WAAG01047159.1:0-28131 GCA_013390105.1 Tichodroma muraria
TAAAAAATAAAAAATAAAAAATACTTTGTAACTTCTGCCTTTGATATGTTAGAATTGTTCCATTTCTGGGTTTCTCTGCCTCTTTATTAAGGCTGTACAACATACATACATACATACATACATACATATACATACATACATATATATATATATGTATGTATATGTATATGTATATGTATATGTATATATACTCTGTCTTCTTGGTTGCAATTCCAATGAATCTGGGAGAAAAAAAGCAACTTTTCCTAATGGTAGTAAGAAGATTTTTGGCATGGTATTTAAGCTGGAATTGGATGTTACAAGTGGAGCAACAAACAATCTTGAGGAAGTAGATTATTTGATTTTTCCTATTTGTAAGTTTCATGCTGTTTTAAATTAGGTACACCTGTAAAACGGAAAAGGAATGTATTTTTGTGCACTTCCTAGAGAAAATATAGGGCGTTTTTAATTAGTGTGATGACTAGTCAACTTAGTCTGTTCTGTTCTGCTTGAAAATTTTGATAATTTTTGTTTTTCTTGACACCACTTTCTTCCTTTCTGTTTGTGCCTCTTTGACCTGTAAGAATCAATACTCTCTTTCCCCTGTTTTTCAGTGTTTACTTTTACAATATGGCACTGAAAACATGACCCCTTGAGATCCTTCCTGCCTAGCATAAGCTGATATGGCACAGATTGCTCAGGAAAGGAGAATTAGAAGGATCCTGTTTGGGTTTGTGTTTTGTTTTGTTTTGTTGGGTTTTTTTTCTTTTCTTGGAACAGCTTCAGCATGTGAAAGTTGTCAGAGTTGCAGTTTTACTTTGCAAGTGGCACTTTGATTTAAATGTAAGTCTGGAAAACAGTAGGAAGCTGTGGTTAAAAATAGCTGTAAGTATTTCCTTATTTTCTAAAGTATTAATTGACAAAAATCTATACTGCCCTCATCTGTTCTTTTCCTTTAAATTCTTGAACATCTGCTTTACCAGATTTTCCTTATAACAGCAGTTCCAGACTCTCAGATTTAATCTTAGAACCAATATCTGACTAATGATTTAAAATATGTATTAAATGTATGCTGCATCTGGGTAACATGTTGCCTTTTAAAAGCAAGATTTTGTTTCCTTTTTTGTTGTTGTTGTTGTTGTTGCTTATTGCTTTGTGAAAACTTAAGTCTTCATGCTGGAATTTGTGCTGTTTCTTCCTTAGGATTCATGTCTCTATTAAAAATTCTTTTTTGCTGTGGAGTGACTTTGCAAAGTTTATGAAGGGAAATTTGAGCAAGTGATTTGCCTTAAGTTCTGAATACAGTGTTCTGTAAGATTTCATTAAGACTTTTCATTTGCATTTTTACTGGGAAAAGGTATCTATATGTTGCAAAAGGATGGTAGATTTAAGGCCAGGAAAGAAGGTTTTGATCTGGCTAGTAATGTACCCCTAAGGACACTCTACTTGGAATTCAGGGTTCTCAAGAGTGGGTTATAAATGTGTACTGTCATTAAGATTTAGTTCTCATCAGAGATCTGGTAAGTAAGGTATATTCCATCTTAAATATTTAAATGATACAATTTTTTTACTACTAATCATAATAGCTCTTAGAATTTTAGGAGTCCTCAAAATGATCATTTTTAGGTGTCCTTAATATCTCAAACTGAATCCATAGCTGAAAAACCACTCTGTTCAGCAGGATTTTGCTACTGAACCTCAGACACGAGTGTGGGTCTCTTTAGCATGATTTCATTAACTGCTTATAATCTTGGAATATCTTCTAAAATGAAAAATAATAAAATAACAAAGGCTTTTAAAACTGTGGAGAAACTGCCTGCAAAACCTGAATTAGCCCAATCATGCATGCACTTGAGAAAAGGCTTGGTGTAGTATTTTTTAATTGAATATTAAATTCTGTGTGCATGTCACATTACTTTGGTGTTTTGTTAACGCCTTTGAATTCTGTGGGTTAAAGTAAAGGAACTGTAAAGAGATGACCTGGAAACTAGCTGATGGGGAAGAGAAGGCTTTAAGGAAAGGATCAAGGAGCAGGTTGTAGCTCCTTGACAGGGCTCATATCGACTGAGGTTATTGGGAAAAGAGGAGTGCAAATGTTTGTGGAGGCTTTTAAGGTACCAGAGACTACTGTACAGGTAAAGCTTTGTCTTCAAGCTTCTGCTTTCATTCTCATCTGTCTTCAGGATTTAATGAATAGTATCTTTCAAAGATATTGATGCAAGGTTATTTCAGGTCTCTGACTGGAAACTCTTGAGAGACAAAATAAATTTGCCAACATTGCTTGCAGTGTTGAGAAGGAGAGGTACAAGTCTGAGATCCTGTTTGACACAGAGTTATTGCAGTCGTTATGCAGAGCAGCCAGGATCCAAAAGATGAGCCAGGTCACCAGCTGCAGGAAAGAGTATATGTAAAATGTGAAGCATGGCCACTGCATAGCTGGAGCAGTAGTGGTTACAATGGTCTGTAATGTACAGCTTTCTATCACATCTGTTTCTCATGCAGTGGTCAATGAATAAAGCTTGCTCTGGCTGTGTAGCTGCTGCTCAGGTCACTTTCATAGAACACTCGTGTTCACAGGGGCAGCTGCACTCTGTTAAAATTCTCATCTGCACATGTATGTGAAAACATGTATGTGGCTGTCAAAATGATAAATGCTTTTGAAAACTTGAATTTCCAAATTATTGAACACAAATTATTGTTTTGTGTTGGTGGCTTTTTTATTTAATTTTTTAATCTGGTCTTACTTTACCAAGTGAATCCTAGTCATCCTATTGTCAGAGTGATGTTGTAAAGATGTTTAAGTACATGGATGCAAAGAATCATAGGGTCATGAAATTTGTTGAGTTGGAAGGGATCTATCAGGATCATTGAGTACAACTCCTGGCCCTACATAGGACACCCCAGGAATTTCACCATGTCCCTGAGAGCATTGGCCAAACACTTCTTGAGCTCTGTCAGGCTGGTGCTGTGACCACTTCCCTGGGGAGCCTGTTCCAGTGCTCAACCAACCTCTGGGTGAAAAACCTTTTCCTGATATCCAGCCTAAATGTCTCCCACCACAGCTTTGTGCTGTGACCCTTGAGTCCTGTCACTGGTCACAAGAGTGGAGAGATCAATGCCTGCCCCTCCATTTCTCCTCATGAAGATGCTAAAGATCAAGTGAGGTCTCCCCTCAGTGTCCTCTTCTCCAGACTTGAACAAACCAAGTGACCTCATTCACTCCTCTGACATCCCCTCCAGACCCTTTACCATCCTCGGGGGCCTTCTTTGGACACTCCCTAACAGCTTAATGTGTTTTTTATATTGTAGCACCCAGAACTGCACATAACATGCAAGGAGAAGCCGCCCCAGTGCAGATCAGAGCGGGACAATCCCCTCCCTTGCCCAGCTTTGCCTGATGTCCCCAGAACAGGGTTGGCCCTTCTGGCTGCCAGGGCACTGCTGGCTCATGTTCAACTTGCTGTGGGCCTGGACCCCCAGGTCCCTTTCCATGGTACAGCTCTCCAGCCTCTCATTGCCCAGTCTGTCCATACATCCAGGTTTGTTCCATCCCGGGTACAGAATGCAGCACTTTCCCTTGTTGAACTTCATATAGCTGGTGATTGCTCAGACCTCTAATTTGCCATGGTTTCTCTGCAGGGCCTCTCTGCTCTTGAGGGAGTTGACAGATCCTCCCAATTTAGTATCAGTGGCAAACTTAGTATTCCTCTGAGTCATGAATGAAGCTGTTGAAGGGACCCAGTCTGAGGATGGATCCCTGTGGAATCCCACCGATGACACCAGCCTGATGTCACCTCATTCACTGTAACTCTTCATGCCTGACCCACGATCCACTTGCTAACCCATCATGTAGCAGGGCTTTCCCGCCATGGGCTGGACGCTTTGTCCGTAAGGATACCGTGAGTATTTGCTGAAGCTTTGCTGAAGTCCAAAAAGGTTAAACCTACTGGCTTTCCTAGATCAGCTTGGTGGGCTACTCTGTTGTAGAAGGAAATCAGGTTCAACAAGCAGGACCTTCTCCTCATGAGATCGTGGTGGTTGTGACCAATGACTGTATTGTCCTTCAGGTGTTTTTTAATACTTCCTTTCAATGATTTTACCAGGCTCTGAAGTGAGACTAACTGGCCTGTAGTTTCTGGGGTCCTCCTTCTTGTCCTTCATCAAAACTGGCACAATATTCCACCAGCTTCCATCCAGCTGGGACCTTTTTGGATTCTTGAGACCGCTCAGAAATCATCCAGAGAGGTTTTGTGATGACATCAGCCAGCTCTTTGAGGATTCTTGGATGAATCCCATCAGGCCCCCTAGATTTGTAGTGATCCAGCTGGAGCAGTAGATCCTACACAATTTCAGGGTCAACTGGGAGTTGAACATTCTCACAGTGATGCCTTTGCAAATTAAATCTGCCTACCTTCTTAGTGGAAAAGCATTGCCTGTCTTGTATGTGGAACGAGACAAAAGTCCCATGAAAAGGTAGCAAGTGGTTATGTGAGTGAAAAATGTACTATAGTGTCATAGGGCATCAACCTGAATTTGCAGGAGCCATTATTTTCCCCTCAGTTGTGCAGTCATCTTCCTTGCTTAACTTCTGATTATGTCTTTCATGTAATCTATACTGAGTTACTTTTATGTGCTGAGTCTGCTCTTATCTCTTCTACAATGTTCAATGCTTTTTCGGATTAATTTCCCCAGCTGGATATTAGTTCAAATGCTGATGTATCACGTGCCATGCAGAGAGTATCTGCCAGTGGCTTTCAGCATTCAATTTGTAGATCCTAAAATTTTCTTGAGGATGATACAGATGACTGTATTATGAATTCAAGTTTGTTGATGCATTTTCCTAGATATTCTTAGCAGAATTCTGGAAAATAACTTAGTAATTTGTAAAATAAAAACTAATGGGTTTACTCCTTTGAATTGTCCTGTTTCTGTCCTGCATACCCCAGCATTTGTATACTTGTAGCAATATAGTTTTATTGAAAATAGTAGTTTAATTTGTCCTGCAGAAAAAATTTAAAAATCAACTTCTAAAGGTGACAGCTAAGGCAGGGAAATGAGGCACTGACCTAAGGAAAAATTATTCAAGGTAGATTCAGAGTCTTAAAAAACCAAGTCCAAATCTTAGACCTGCTTTAACTTTTTTTCCTTTCGTGTGCATGATTTTCTGCTTTACATGTCAAAGCTAGCAGTTACGCCTGGTCACGTGCCCTTTAAAATTGGGGAATTTAACACAGTATCAAAATTTGAATTCGCGTTTCTAGATTTGACAGTCTTTTCTTCACACGCTAAAACCTGTTTAATACAATTAATTTTGGGTTTGCTTTAAGCTGCCAACTATTTTTAGCTTCTAAAATTTCAGACCTTTTTATAGCCTTCCTGGGGTACGGCTTGCTCACCTAATAGCTACAGCATAGCAACTGGTTACAGGAATTTGCTCTAACTAAGTATGTAGGATGTTTGACATTGTTACAATAAACCAGAAGATCTTCAAGTAGCTTTGTACATGAGAAGGAAAACAGAAAAAATATGTTTTGCAATTTTGAAAACAGAATATTAATAATGTTGAGAATCCAGGAGCACTTCTGTTGAGATCCATTGGAGCTGGCATGCAGTTTTTTCTTTGTACTTATGTGGAGCTCTCTCTTCATTCCAAAAATGAGGACCAATGTAATTATAGCAGTTCTGTTGACTCTGCAAAGGCTGTTGAACACTTACTTTTAATGTATTAGATTCTGAAAATAATTTTTAATGTAATTAAAAGCTTAAAAATGGTACAGAATATCTGTGAGCAGGACAGCATGGATTTTTTTTGATGAATAGTGGAACACTTGAAAAGCTGTTAGCAAGTTGATAGCCATCTTGCTGCCACTTTATGTCTTATGAGAAGATATTCAGTTAGCCAGAGGCCTGGAAGAAGCAGAAGTAAAGAACATTTTACTTTCTTCATCCTAGCACACTGCCTGTAATCAGGGGAGTTTTTCCAGCTACTTGTTCACCTATAGTCTTTATTTTCTTCTGCTTTGAAGGAGAGTAGCATGTCTCAGGCTTTAAGGATTTCCTATTCTCATAGCAAAATCTAGGAACAAATAAAACTGTAAACTGTAAAACTTTGAGGGGAAAAGTTCTTTGCTCTCATGGACAGGATGCTGACAGACCTATGGAAGAGGGCAAGGGAACTGGCAGCATAGTGCCATAGCAAACTCCTTCTTTTCTTGCCCTCCAGTGAATATCCACCTATAACTACAACAACCCCCAAGATTTGGTGCTTTGCACTGTGATCAGTTCAACGATCAAACAGTTTTCCTCTTAATTATCTTGTGCAACATTATTTTTCAAGTATGTTTTGCGATGCTTTATAGTTTAGCTGAAAGACACTAAACATGACCAATAGCAGAAACTATTGCTTTTATTGCTGCATCTGTTAGGGTTTGCTGTCATAGTTGTGACAGCAACTGTGGTGTGCTGAGAGAGGGTAGAACCTGCAGCCAACCCACCATTTTTTATTTTTTTTTTACTGTTTAACTTCATTAGGTCCAATTTGATTCTCTTATCAGTGAAATCCTCAACTGGCAACAATTCTAGATATTAGGTCTAGCACTTGGATCTTTTTTGTTGGAATCTAATAATAGATTCAAATCATTATTTTTTTCCCAAAAATGCTATTGTGAGATACTGTCACATCAAGAGCCACAAACTCTTTAGCCTACTCTTAAAGAGTATTTCAGAGGAAGGCAGTCAATGAGCTAAGTATCAGAGTTTCAATATTGAAGTGTATTTTTCATATCTTCTCCCCACTTGATTTCAGATTACTGTTTTAAGGATGTTACATTCAGATGTGGTGGTGATGGCTTAGAGAATCTAGAAATGAAACAACACACTTTCTAGATAATATTAGTATAGGAGGTAATGTAGAGGCTGGTCTTTATTGGAGGCCTCCAGGGGCAGATGTGGACAATATCCACAAAATACCCACCCCCTCCCCCACAGGGTGAATACAGTTTTATAAGTTTAGCAATTTAGCATAATTGATAAAAATCACCAATTAGAGACATAAGTGGTAAGGTAATTCCCTCTGGTTCAACCCTTTCTGAATCCTTTCCCCTCAGATGAGAACCAAACTTTGTAAAAATGTGTCTTGAAGAGCTGGTTTCAACCTTGGTTGCCAGGGGGAGCCAAGATGGGATAAGGGCCTTGTACCCCCCAAGGCTTGGAGCTCTGGAATATGTTTTGTCTTTCTGCCTGCGGAAAAGGTAGAGAAAAGTTCTGGGACTACAAATAGAATAATAGACTACAAATACATGTGTAAAGAATACAGAGAATATATAAAAGAAAAAAGGCAAAAATCAATTTGACATCAGTGGGACACCTGCTATTAGTCTATACAATAACAAAATGCCTCCCACAGCATGGGAACAGAAGGTGTAAGGTTTCTGTAACAGTAGGACAAATTTCTTCACAGAAGGGGGGATGAGACATTGGAACAGGCTGCCCAGGGAGGTGGTGGAGTCACTGTCCCTGGAGGTGCATAAGAAAAGACTGCACATGGCACTTGACATGGTGGTGGTCCAGTCAAAGCTCGGACTGCATGACCCCAGAGGATTTTTCCAGCCCTTATTCTGTGATTCTGTAATTAATATCTTTAAAGTTCATGAATGTATTTTCTGTTGTACCTACAAATGGTGGAAATCAGAAGACATGAATGCTACATTTTTGAAGTTATACACAGCTCAAAATACCTAGTCACTCTTCTGTTCTGCTTAAAGCATAAAGATACCTTTGACAAAATGTTGAATTTTCTTCTTTTAGTCATGCGTATGCTAATATTTATCGCTTCTGTTTCTCCTTTGCTCATTGCAGAAAATTTTGTCAGTGTTGAAATGAATTCTGTTGGTGAATGCACAGCTGCTCCTAAAAAGTGCTATAAAAACTGTATTTTTGTCTGTGTAAGTGACAGACATGATTTACTTTTGGGTTTGAAATTGCCATCACACCTTAAGAGCAGTATTGTGGAGAGATTTGTTTTCCTAACTATTTAAAATTAAAATATTTCTTCTGGTCTCTTACCTGTGATTCCAAAATTGTAAGTTCTATCATGATTTTTTCTCTAAATTTATGGTCATATGCATGCACATGTATTGTGTGTTTAACAAGTAGATGGGCTGCCCAGCAAGAAGAGAGTGTGCAGACCACAACATTCAGCCACTCCTTCAGAGATGCTCTGAATCATGGAGTTGGTGCTGATTTGTGATGATGGTGCTATTGAGCTACTCTCCAAAGTTAGATTAAGTAAGAGAGATCTAATGAGGTTGAGGGAGGTGATTCTGCCCCTCTGCTTTGTTCTGGTGAGACCCCACCTGCAGTGGTGTTCAGCTCTGGGGTTCCCAGCACAAGAAGGAAACTGATTTGTTGGAGTGTGTCCAAAGGAGGCCACCAAGGTGATGGCAGGAATGGAACACGTCTCCTACAAGAAAAGGCTGGTAGAATTGGGATTTTTCAGCCTGGAGAAGAGAAGGCTTTGGGGTGACCTACTTGTGGCTTTCCAGTATCTGAAGGGAGCCTTCAAGAAAATTGGAAGGATGTGTAATGACTGGACAGGGGGAATGGCTTCAAACTGAGAAGTAGTTTTAGATTAGGTATTAGCAAGGAATCCTTTACTGGTGAGGCACTGAACAGGTTGCCCAGGGAAGCTATGGATGCCCCATCCCTGGAAGTGTTCAAGGCCAGGCTGGATGAGGCTTTGAGTAACCTGGCCTAGTGAAAGGTGTCCCTGCCCATGGCAAGGGGTTGGAACTAGATGGTCTATGATTTGGATGTAGAGGATATTACGTTACTGGAAATAATCTAATTTGCAGAGCTTGAAGGGGGCTGTTGATCTGTTAACTGCCAGTCACTGATTCTGGAGAAAACATTTATTTTGTGGCATTTCTTATCAGTCTATTCTTAGAATCTTTACGAAGTTAAGTTAGAAAATAATTGGTTTAAGAGCTAATATGTAAGCATTTTTTTAAATAAAAACTTTCATTTCAGATGGTACCATGCAAAAGCAATTTTTCACTTCCTCCTTTTTAATCTCTAAGATCAATTCATAGTTTCAAGTTTAAAGTTTGCTTTGTGTTATGAAAATTTTTTTCTCACCTTCAAACCTGTCTCTTTGTCATTTGTTTGAATATGACTATTCAATTTGCTTTTAGAGAACAATTTGAATAAGGTTTCTCTGTACACAGATTTTAGTTAACTAATGTAGGGGAGGAGGACTTGTCATGTAAGTACTTCCTGAAAAAATCCTGTACAAAAAATAAAAGGATATTCTTCAGAACAATTTTTAGTCTAAGTAGACAAGGCTACCCTATGTGTACCGAACAAACTCTAGGCTGCTAACTAATAACGTAAACATAAATACACACTTGCAGATGTTGGTTCCAGACCTTTTTCATCTAAGCCTGTCTTGACACTGCCATCTCCACCTGTCCTGGGATTTCTTGGGCCATTTACTTAAGGGGTAAAATTCCCTCCTTCCCACTCTCACTTCTCATGTATCAGCAGAAGCCCAGGAGCTCCGGGAAGCTGGAGCCCCAGGCTCTGACCTTTTATAAAGCTGGCAGAGATATGGGGAACTTTGTGTTCTGTCTCAGCACCCCTCACCTCCCTTGTGCTGTGTGAGAATCTCTCTTACGGGTAGGGAAGAGAAATTTGAGACTCTTTACCACTTACCTTATAAATGTATGCTTTTCTTTGTCTTTAGTCAAATATGAGCGCCTTTATGTTTCAGAACAGTTATTAAAAAGCAAAGATAAAAAAAGTTGTCTTTCTCTGAAGCACACTTTCCTAAGTTCTGAAAATAAAAGCAGTTTATCATTATGCCTTGCAAACCTAACATGGAGGGAAGTGAAATTCTATTCAGATGAAGTAACTTCAAATGTAGGTGCTATTTAAAAGTTGTAATTATGTTTACTGTCTGAAATATTTTACTAGGTTTAATAAACAGGAATTTTTGATAGGTTAGTTGAAGCTCTGGCTTAGGTGCGAAGGTGAGACTTCATCTAATGAACTACTTTTAATACTGTAGTGCTTTTTTCTTCTTTACAGTGTTCCTGTCTTATGTTCCTCATGCAATCAGGTTATATGATCCTAAAATACTTGATGACATTGTTCAGTTTTTCTCCAGGAAGCAGTACATTAAATTCAGGAGTATCATATTAATTGAATGACATTTCCTACAAATAATAAGATTTTTGTAGTCTGTCTTCAGTGTGTGAGTTGAATCATGATTTTAAAAAATTGAAATAGGTATAGAAATCATCCTTTGATATATTTTCATCTTAGGCTAGTTTCTTCTTGATGATAATTTAAATATGGGCCTGGAAAGGGAAAACAACCCGATTTTTAAAAAGGGAAAAAAAGAAAGACCTCAGTGCCCATCAAGTCCATGGAGGAGATCTTCCTGGAGACTGTGCTAAGGCATATAGAAAATAAAGAGATGATTAGTGACAGTTAGGATGACTTCACTAAGGGCAAATGCCTAACAAATTTGGTGGGCTTGTATGACAGGGTTATGGCAATGGTGGATGAATAAGAGGAGCTATTTCATCTACCTGGATTTGTGGAAAGAATTTAACACTGCCCCACGAGACATACTTGTCTCGAAACTGGAGAGACGTGGAGCTGATGGATCCAACATCAGTGGATAAGAAATTGATTAGTCACACAAAGAGTTGTGGTCAAGGGCTCAATGTCCAAGTGGAGAGCAGCATCCAGTGACGTTCCAGGGGTTACCACTGGGACTGGCGCTGTTTGACGTCTTTGTCGGCAGCATGGACGGTGAGATGAGCTGCACCCTCAGCAAGACACCGAGCTCTGTGCTGTGGAGTTCCTTCCACTGGGATACCGTCCAGGGGGATCTTGATGGGCTTGGAAGGTGGGCCCGGGTAAACCTCATAAAATTCAACAAGGCCAAGTGCAAGGTCCATCACCTGGGTTGGAGCTAAATGGCCTGTAAGGCCCCTTACAATCCAAACCATTCTGTGTTTTTATGATTCTTTGTACATAACTTCTAAGACACAGAGTAGGAAAAAATGCCGTCAAATTCCTTCTCAGCAGACCTACCACCTGAACCAGTGTGTAGCTAATTCTGAATTACTTCAGAAAGCAGAATGAACCTTTCCCATGGATATTTTCTGACAACTGGCTCATCTTTTCATATTATTGGCAAGAACCCTGTTAAGACATTCTGTCACTGATCCTTTTTTCATTTTCTAATTCCTTTGCTCAGCAGGGTAAAGTACACATTGTCTTAGAAATTCCCTGCTGGTAAGCTGAGAGATGATGTACTCCCTGTGGCAGGACAGCTGAACGTGGGCTGCTGTGTCCACAAATGCAGCCAGTTGTGTAGGATGGCTTCTGAGTAGCCCAGGTTAGCCTGTGGGTTGGAGAGCAAAATTCAGAACTGTAGATTAGGTGCCACTTTTTGTTTTGTTGTACCTAGTGGCAAGTTAAATAAATAAATAATTTAGTTACCCTGATTCATTTCTCTGTGGATGTGGTAAAACATTCATTGTACCTGGTACATCATCTGACAGATGCAGTGCAGACACAGACACAAAAACAAAGGAAGCAACATATTCTAAATCCGGAAGGAGTTTGAGCACTTCTTAGTTACATGCAGAGTAGGGAACACTGGAAGCAAGCAAAGTAAACTTTAGGAAACAAAAATCATGATTAAGGTGGTATTTTGAGCTTGAGAAAGATCCCTTTCCTTTGTAGCGTGTGTTTCTCGTAGAGCACATTGGCAGCTTTTGCTTTATGCAGGTGTTCCTGCAGTCACTGGTGCAAAAGGCAGTGAGGAAGCACCAGAGGCTTCCTGAAGAGAAGGATTGCACCGCAGTGGCCAGTGATCAAGAAGATGCTTTACATGAGTGGGAAAAACTGAACTGTGATCATGGGTCCCTGGAAGTCTGAGATCTAGCAGATCTTACCTGGACCAAAGACTCTTCTACATTAAAATTTCCAGACATCTATCTTCTGCTCTTACTGTAGCCTGTGTTTTTGAAAAAAAATTTAGCAGTTTGATTAGGTGTAATAAGTTTCTAAAAGTCACATTTGCATGACCTCAAATTGAGGAAAATGACTTTTTGAACTGTTATTTCTGATCAATGTCATAATTTCTAAATAAAATTTTTCTTTTAAAATCATTTTATTATATTACAACAGCAACAAGGAAGCATAAGAAAAGTGATGTCCTGTATTACAATCATGTTAGGATGCTCAAAAATTTTTCAGTGTATTTTAGACCTTTTGCTTCTCCCACAGTTACTTTCTAGCAGTTCTTGACTGGGTTAGGAACCAAGCACTAAAATGTAGGGGTAGAAATGCAGGACAAAATGAAGTTCCCTACACTGACAATCTTTTTTGAAAGAAGTAAGACTGAACACTCCCTTGACACTGATTTCATCTCTTTTAGGCTGTAAATTGGTCTGAAGAGGGTTTGGAGTGGCAGAGCTTGACTTACCAAGAGAGTTCTCTGCCAAGTATGGTGCCCATAACAGAAGGGTGAAGCTATTTAGAAGCTTTAGGAGCTCCTAGCTGAAATTGCTGCCTTTTCTCTTTTTATTCCTTAAGCTTATTTTTAGTTACGTATTCTTTTTTTCATTCCAGTTTGCTTGCACTACTGCTCTGAATGAGTTTGAAACAGGTAGTCTGTACCTCTATAGCAGCATGCCTGCACTAATGAGCCAGGCTAAATAGCAGGATGGGTTTGCCTGGGCCTGGCACAAGCTGGGGCACCGATGAGGGTTTTGGTTTGTTGTTGCCTTCTGCCAAGTCAAGTTGGAACCTGATGGAGCTCACTTCTACTTGGCAGAAGTACACAAAGGTAAGCCCTTCTCTGAAGTATGCAGCAGGCCCTAGTTTTCTGCAAGGCTTGTTCAGTGGTGGTAATACTGTCAGCCTTGTGTAGTAGCTCCCAATGTGTTAAACTCGGCCATGTTTGCTGTCCCCTCTCATACTTTCTGTATGTGTCACTCACTATTTCTGCGTGTTTAAGGAAGTTCAGACATCTCTTCCCAAGTATATTTAAATTAGAATGTTAGAGGAGACGAGGGGTAAAGCTGAAAGCCAAAGGGATTTTGTAAAAGGGAAGTTACCTCAGTTTGTTGATGCACATTATCTCCCTACTACCTCGTGGGAGAAGGTTCAAGTACACCTTAACCCTAGAAGTGTCTGTTTTCTTTCAGGTTATGGCCAGGTATCTTTTCACAGATATTTTCTTCCTTAGGTACCTTGTCATAATCACCTTTGCTTATGAGTTGTCAGCATTTTAGATACTGGGATCTGGGCTAGTCCTGCTACATTCATTCCACTTAATCTTGGAGAGAATTATGCAGCACTCCTACAGGACAGCCCATCTTTCCTGAAGCAGGTGGCTGTCAGGGTACACTAAGTATCCATTGGAAGCACTAAATATATTCTGTTAAAAAAAAGTGTGAAATTCTTCATTTGTATACTCACCAAAGAAGAAAATAAAACAACAAATTGTAGTTTCAGATGTTGTTTACTACTCATTCCTGTGATGCCATATCCAGTGGAGCATGAGTATTATTAAGGTATAATTGATAACATACTGTATCTCAGTCCAGATACTGCATCATGACTGGGATGTATATACATTTCCTTAAACTATTTAATTCAATGTAATTTGAATTATCTATTAAATCAGTAAGCAAGTAGGGTCAGACGTGAGAAATTAAGTAGGGCTATTCATGAGCAGGTCAGAAGACAAGACTGTGGTTTTTAAGTTTTTAATTCCTTAGGGTAATTCAGTATAATTAATTCATTAAATTAAAAATAATTTTATTGTAGTATAATGAAAGTAGGGCTGTGCTTTTGGTCAGTGTTCCTAATGAAGTGAACTCATGTTCCTATGCAGATTCTTGTTTGTGTGTGCCCCAAGACCTTCTTTGGAATGTTATCTCTAAACTTGAATTTCATTAGCTGATATTTCATCCCATGTGGGCTGCCCACCTGCTAGTTTTTAAAGTTTTTGTTGTGTAATTGTTGGTTTTCATTTTCATTTACAGCTCATATAGGTGTAGCTGTCATGCTGCTTTCATCTGTGTATGTGTATCGTATTCTGCTCCATTTAGTGTGTCATGGCCCTAACATACTGAGTAATATTCAACTATCATGTGAGAGTTGGGTTTATTTTTTAACTCATTTAGTTCATATTCAACTTGTATCTTTTCTGTTGTGTTCCCTTTTCCATTCCTGCTTCTATTCTCAGCTCATAGTACAAACACAGCAAGAACTGGGGTTCCCCTCGCTGGATTACAATAAAATTGCTTTTCCTGTAGTTGTTAACTGTCAAATAGGTTGCAGTGATTTTTAAGGATATCAGGCACTTCATAAATAATTGTAGTTATTTTTATGTGTGTGTGTGTGTTTAAACACATTTGTATATCTATAGTCTTAATATAGATATATTTTATAAAACTCAAACCTGTGTTTTTTCTTTTTTACCCTTTATAGAGGTCACATCTGATACTAATGAATACAAATAACAGTTGTAAGTTTTTTGTGGCTTATGTCTTTACTGCTTTTCATTGGTTTTGGGGCTCAGCTTGCTCTATACCCATTTAATACTTTATGGTGAACTTGATTTTTTTGATGTTGAGAATATGAAGCATCGTAATTGGTACCCAAAGGTCATGGGATTTTTGCAGTTTCACTTCCATGATCCTTTCCTACTTGCATGTGGAATGCCACTGTGGGATTGCAACTTTCTTGATCTCTGATGATAGTGCTGAATATCTTGTCCTAGAACATCTTCAGCGTTCAGACCTGTCACCTCCCCAGTTCATTGTGCTTTGTGAATCCAAACTCTGCCCTTTTTACTGTGGTGGGAAATGTATCACATTTATTTTGTTTATCAGAACTCGGTATTCTTCCATGGTTTCCGCAAGGCTGTGAGGCAGCTGAAAGCAAATTATCGCGAGGCTCACAGCAACCCCTGAAACTACTCTTAACACTAGACTTCTCCCAATTACCAGGTTATAAGCTTGCATATTGGATGAGAAGAAAGGTTTTTGTTTTATTGACAATAGTTCAATGAAGGTATCCTCTCTAATATTAGGAAAAGCCTGAAATCCTCCCTCCCAAAATGCTCATACAAGTAAGAAATCATGTATAGTTGACTCTGATTCTTCCAGAAAACTCTGCTTGTGAACATACTGTAAACATCAAGTAAGAGGCTTTGTTATTACCAAAAGTCGTTAGCATGAAAGTAAAGATAAACTGTCTTATACAGAACAAATGGAAAAATCAGGGGTGGCTCATCAGTGTAAGTATACTTACTTATATACTATGAATATAGTACATATAAGATAGTGTATATTTTTGGAGGAAAATAATTAGTTTCTATTCAGGCGTAGCTCCATTTCCTTGACACAGGTTAAAAAAAGAAAAGGTGGTTGATAAAACTTACAGCTATCTGGAACACTGGCCTAGCTCTTATAAACAAAATATGGAATTGAAGGTATATGGGGGGCATACACCTAAGAAAACAGAAGTTTGCAGGCTTTGGGGAATGAACCAAACTTTGGTGACATTAAGGCTGAGAGGGTGTGTTTCTTTGTGTAAGCTATTTCCTTTTCTAAGTATTCATTAAGGGTTGTTGTGAGGGAGATGACAGAGTGAAACAGATGAAAAAGAAACATACCTAATGTGGAAATGAATATATTCTAAGATACCTCATGACATCTGAACCTTTTCTACTTCTTTATTGTCTGGGAACTGAAATAGCACAGCTTGCTCCTTGCTTTTATGTAGATCTTGCTGTAGTCAGCTGCAATTTTATCACTTCACTGTGTAAGCTACATGCTTACATGCATTATTTAAATATGCATTATTTAAAGCATGGAAATCCAGTTAGAAGGTATAGCTGTGTAGAATACCAGTACTGCCTTACTGTGAGGAAAGACTGAGAAGAGTGGATCCTTTACACAGTTTTCTAGGGTGTTTATGGGTGTAGGTAAATGTTTTGATAGCTGTGAAGTTCTTAACTGAGTTCTGAAACTAATTCAGTTCTTAATTGAATTGAACTTCTGAATATCCTTTTTGTGGGAGGTCGCTCTTGCTTTATGGTGTGACCATGAAGCATCATGAAGATGCAGCAGGGTGCTAAGGTTAGGCCTGGTGCTGTGGGGATACAGCTGCTGGCCATGGCCAGCTCCAAGTGCAGGTACAAAGAATGATGCTCCTGTGTCTGTCCAGATGCATGAATACTTAAATATGACATTTTAATATTAAAGCAAGTTTCTAGGTTGGAGAAAGATTTAGGTATTTTTGCTGCTCATGTGAAATACTAGCTTTTTTAGAATGAGGTACAAAGCAGCCTGTGTACTATATAAAATACCTTTTAGCTAAAGCTGATAAATAAGTGAGGTTTAAATTGTAATTGGGTTAAATACCTCAGGAAGGTTTGGGGAGTGGGGAGTATTGGGGTCCCCTACTCATGGAGCTCATTTTCTGAAATGAACCACAACGGAGCAGGTAAGGACTATGGATATAAGGGCGGCTACGGCCCGCTGCATCAGTAGGCCTTGACAATCCCAGGCAAGGCTCTGCGTGTGAACGGGGCGGCAAAGGTGGCGCAGGGCCTCGAGGGGCAGCCCTGTGAGGAGCAGCCAAGATCGCTTGGGCTGTTCAGCCTGGAGGAGACTGGGAGACCTCACTGCACCCTGCAACTTCTTCATGAGGGGGAGAGGAGGGGCAGACACTGACCTTTTCTCTCTGATGACCATTGACCTGAGGGAATGGCCTGAAGCTGTGTCAAGTGAAACTTTTAGTTTTGATATTAGGAGAAGATTCTTAACCCAGAGAGTGGTTGGGCATGGGAGCAGGCTCTCCACATCTGGTGCTGTGATCACTGTCTGACAGAGTTCCTGAAGTGTTTGGACAATGCTCTTGATCTCATGGTGGCATTCTTGGGGTTGTCCTGCGCAGGGTCAGGAATTGGACTTTTGTGGTCCTTTTGGGTGCCTTCCAACTCAGGATATTCTATGATTCTATGAGTACCAAGTTAGAAAAACAAAGCTTGTAATAGGAAGAAGTGTTCCAATACTTCTCACAGTAATAAAAAAGCGTGGGGTCAGTAAAATGAGAACTATTTGGGGTTTTTATTTCCTACTAACTTTTCTTTTTCTGCCAATGCTAAATTAACGTCTTTAAATTGTGGTCCACTTAACTATTATAGTGCTTCTGAGAAAAAAAAATGCATAATTTTTACCATTTTTTGTCTGAGCTAATAGATAAATAATTGATTTTAGTGTTGTCATATTTGTCATTTTATCAAGTAATCTTGAATCTCAGAAAATATAGGGAACAGGGGAAGACAGAACTTACTTCTACTTGTGCAGATCTTTTCTTGCTTTTCTTTGTGCATTAATTTCTAGTTATTTAAAATCTCGGGAAAAATAGAAAGTGGTCTCATATGAATCAGGGTTCTACATAAGTTGTTTCTTTGTGCTGTTCTTCTGGGAAAACAGAGAGAAGCTGTTTCATATTCGTATGAAATGTTTGCATAATACACTTACGCAGTTCCGTGTACTGTATTAACTTAATTTGTATTACTTTATGTTTGTAAATAATGCTGTTGAAGCTGGATTTTGTGAGCAAGTCTTAATAGTTTCATTTCTTTCAGATCTGTTTGCAAACTACCACGTAATTGGCCTGGTTTACTGATCTCACAGAGATTACGTGTCTGACACTGCACCAGTTAATAAAAGGTTTTGTTGGCTGTCTTTAAACTGAGTATTTGAGAACACACAGTTCTGTTATGCTGTAGAATTTAAATTGCTTATGTACTGGAATATTTACTACCCTCTTTGTTGTTTCATTTCAGAATGACCTTATTTAAAAATGTATGAGGCTATTTATAATCGACTCTGTGGCAGTGATTAAAGAGGTGTGAATAATAGCTTATTGGAAGTTGACAGCTCCTTGTTTGCTAAACTGCTGTTAGAACGTTTATGCTGCTCAGTTGTACCTCATTTTTCTGAGGGGAAGCTGCATTTTGACAAGTGCATAGAACAGGTATATGTGGCTGACATTTTTATTATTTAAAGAAAACATTTTGGGTTTATTTCCTTAGCTGCACTAAGTTAATTAATTGCTTACTCTGTGCCTAATGATCTGTCTATAGTGTGTTAGTAAAATAAGAGTGAACAAATACATTTTTACTTGCAAAAATCGGATAGTATTCTTTCTGAATAGAAAGTGTAGCTCCAAACGTGTTTGATCAAGAAGCCAGGCATCTGTCTTTCTGATGAGGGTAAGACTGGTCTCTGATGTTTTTGATTTGTGATTAGTATTCTAAATATCTCTAACTTCAGGAAGGAAACCAGGTAGATTTTTCCTTGCTATTCAAAAATAAGAACAAAGGAAAAAAGGACTGTGACTTACTTATTTGCAAGTCATGTTGAAGTTATTCAGTTTTTTGTAACAGCATAGAGAGATACCAGTGAACTTGTGGGTAAGACTGATAATCAGATAATATTCAGTGTTTATCCATACAGCTGATTGCACAAATAACTTTCTGGCTTTTGCTCTACCGTCACTGGTGTCCCATTCGAACTAGTGGACCTATTTTAAAGATGAATATTAATTAAAGCCTTTCTTCACTCTTATATCTTGGCTTATGGGAATAAGTGGTTTCTTGTAGTTCTGCGCACCCCATGGTGACAGTATAAAACATAAAACTTCTTAGCTTATCTTGGAGAGGGTATGTCAAAATACTGCGGGGACTTCCGTGTGCATTTTGAGTTTCTTGTGACCAAAAATTGGTAGTAAATTTTCTCCATTACAGCACTGCCTTTTAGCAGTGATCTGACCATAACATCAGAACTGTTTATTCAAAGTGTTTAATAAATGGTGCAGAAATTCATCATTTCAGATTGCCTTATTACTAAAAACGTGTTACTGATCCTACTGCACTGTCATGTCTAATGGTACAAGTCACAGTAGAATTACAGAAAGAATGTATCATTTTCCTAGATTGTTTAAGAATTCTTAATAGAATAATTGGTACCAGCAAAATAGGTTATCTCTCCATAAACATTAGTTCATAATTTTGCAGGTTTTACTCCATAAGGCACTAAAATGAGATAGTGCATAATTAGTATTCAGAGTGCACTGAGCTGATGGACTACTATAAGATCTAGATATTGTTTAAATAAATATATTTTGAAATTAGTCTTCATTGCTTCTGTTCTTAAGAACTAGATAGGGCTTTTTACAGAGAAGGGCTGATGTTTCTTAGGTGTGTTCAAATTATGACAATATATTGTTTTCAGTTTTTCTGTTTCACTCAGCTTCCTCAAAACTCTGCTTCAGGTGGCCAAAAATGAATGTGAAGTTCCACTCAGGAGTTGGCTGGTTTGTAGTGTTGAGTGTTTCCATTGTGGGTAGTTAGTCAAAATGCCTGGGAGTTCTGGAGAAAGGAATCTGAATGTCATACAGCTTGAGTTTTCCTCAAGTATGTAGATGGAGTATATGTCAAGAGTCTGTAGCTTTGCAAAACAAGCAGAATTTCATATAAAAAATTATTTGGAATATCAAAGTTCTAGAACTCGGTATGGTTTTCTAAGTGCCTGAAATACTTTCTTGTGCTCATGTTGTTTACGTATGCCTTATTCTCAAAGCAACGGCCCTGAGATTGTACTTTTTCATCCAAAAACATATTACCTGAATTTGCTGTTGAGCTAAGCATCATAGGATTGGCTTTAATATATACCATAAGTAGTGTCTTATTTTTTATTTCCTCGGGATTCCTAACTCTTCTGATCTTTTCTTGTATGTTTAACATCACTTTTGGGTTACTTAAAAATGAAGTGCTGATGTCCTTTCAGTACAGCAGGCATGTTACAATTTGACTATTTATTTGAAATTCTTAAATTTATCTGAAATTTTTGTTTCAAATCCTACATCATCCTGGCCACCCTGATAGTCTTGTGTCTCGCAAGTCACTGTCATTGTTCAAAACTTACAGTCACAGGGAGTTTAAATCATTTTTGTGTTAAGAAAGTTTGGTTCCTTTTGTGGTTTTTAATGTTTTTAAGTAGATATGAGTGGTATTACAACACAGTAATGTTGGAGAAGGAATCTGGAATGAATCCAGCGTGGGAATGTTCACAAATGTACACATGTGCGCTGTGTAGTAAACGAAAAGTTTAATTACCCACTCTACTCCCCCATTTTTTTCTCTTTCCTTGTGTGGCCTTGAGTTTGTTAATCAACAGACCTCATAAGCGAGCCAGATGATGCATTGTTACAGCACCTTTACAGCTGCTGCTTTCCGGAGCACGGCGATCACCTGCAGTGGCCAAAGCCTGTTGCTTCCTATTAGACTACAGCGTTTACTAATTGATCTAAATTTAGCTGGTAAAACAAAGTTGATTTTTACTCTTGCACTAAAGAGTTTCTAAAGTCATGTTGTATTTAAATTGTAATATGAAACCTTGTGGGTCTGTTCTAAATTCTTTGCTCTCTTTCTCTCTGGTTTCCTTGTCCACCAGAAAGAACCAATATGTCATTTATGTCAGCTTGCAAAAAGAGGGGTGTTCTGAATGCAAGGGTAAACTTACTGAGTCATATTTTTTAAAGAGAAATATTTGTTTCTCCTGTTTCATGTTTGGCTTAAAAAATAAAATAGTAGGATGAGATTTCATAGGTGTTTCTCAGTTTTTACCAGTCCACAGTAGATCTCTGAAGTTTCGACACAGTGTATTTAACCACAAAGGTTCATCCTAATAATTCTCTTTCTTAACATTCATGGAGTTAAGAAAAGTTGCAGATTTAGCTTGGGATCCCTAGAGGAGTATGGGTATATTTGGCTATTACTGGTCTATACCAGCTATTTCATTGGACTTTTCATCAGGCAGCTCTTCATACTGGCCATAACACCTCTGAGTATTGTACTTTCTGTGGTAAAGGAAAGTTAGGGCACAAAGTCTTTCCATACAATCCTCAACACAGTGGAAACGTGTCTTTTCCCCTCTGCTGCTGCCTTTCCCAGAAGTGCTATTTCTATTAGGCAGCCTTGCAGAGCTGTGGATTTTTTTTCTTTTTAAACATCTCATCTCCTCTTTCCACCTTCATTGTGGCCATTTGTTTTTCATGACGAAATTGATTTCTTATTCAGTGATGACTTCTCAGTAGTCTTCTGCTCACTGACTGTGTTTGTGTTCTAATCCTCTAATCCCCTTTCCCTGCATCCCCCTTTCTCTGATGGCATCACAACTTCAAAAAAACCTAAATTCCTCTGAAAAACTAGTCCGGTATTGATGTAGTCCCTTCTGCAATTCCAATTGCTCTAGGAGATCCCGTTTATTTTAGTTACACTTGTAGCCATAAAGATGTCTCAACTGCTTTTAGGAGGAACAGAAGATTAGATAGATCTTAATAAAGGGTGTGGGTATGTTCTTGGAAAAATCATCAGAGGTTGGAAAATATATTTCTCTTTTTAGAAGATCCAAAAGTCAGGTCTGATCACATTTGAATTCTTCAAATTCCATGTTTCCTTGTTCTATTTCCCTTAGGAAATAAAAGGTTCCAAGACTAGAGATGTTTCATGTCTGAGCTACTAACAGCCAACTCTTCATTATTAAGATTCACAAATTTAGTAACTAGGTTAAAATGTTTTATATTTTTTAGCATTATTTTTATTGCTGCTGTTCCTTTTCGTAGCATATCAGTGAATTTCAGTTGCAGTGTTCTGATAGAGCAAATAAGATTCTTAAAAATTAAAATCTGCTCTAGAAATATTGTCTATAAAATTAAACTATTACATACTCTAAAGTAACTATAGGTAACACTATGTCTTTGTCATCTTCTGTAGCTCTCTGGCTTGTAATTTTAACCAGATAGCTCTTAAAAAATTTCACAGGTGCTGTGTGTGAAGTAATTAAAAAAAATTCACAAGGTATTTGGAAGTTTTTCTCCCTTTTTAGAGTTTCTGTCTCTTCATAGGAGTCCTGATACAGTAAGCTTGAAAATCATTTGCCTTCTAAACAAAGGAGTTTTTCCTGTAAACCACACATTGAGGTTTGTTAGGGTTCAGCTGTTTTGTAGTAGCCTTTAAAAAGAAAAGTCTGACTTCCAGTGACTGCCAGATGTTTCTTGCTGTCTTCCTCAGTACTCATCTGAAATCAGACAAGTTTAAGTTGCTTTCCAATTGTCAATTTGTTTACAAAAAGTTGGCAAAATTAAATTTAAGAATTCCTTTAATGCATGTCATTTACACAAATAAATATGGGGGTGGATAGGGGTTTTTTGGGGTTTTTTTTTTTGAAAAATAGTCTCCCTGTTTAAGCTACCCTGTAACTGATCCTTTGCTAGATTATTCTTTATTGCTGTTTGTTTACCTTACGTATGAATTTCAATGTTGCATGAAACAGATAAGCTCTTTTAAATTAAAGTCTCAAAATGTTTGACTTCATCCTTGTGTAGACAGTGGGAATTTGAGGTGTTGGACTAAATTGAATACAGTTATTCATCACCATTAATAAGTCTTGGAACATACCTGCCATACAGTAAAATACAGTATCATATTTAAAATATTAGTTTTCTTGTATGAATTGATATTTTGAATCGTCTTTATTTGCTTTATTTTTTAAAGGTTTTTTTTGGTTAGGAACCTTTTACAAGCTTTACTATGCCGTGTGTTGATCATGTGCAAACAGGAATGAAGAATGTCAAAAAAGCTCTTTTCTTCCTTCCACTGTTCTGTGCCAACACTTAATTTGCCCCTCCAAATAATAATTACAGATAATATTATATAAATATAAAAAATAGTTATCTGCAATCTCTCTTTTATATTTTTTTAAAGGTAGCAACAAATGAGTGAGAGATTAGAAATATTTTTGCCTGTGGGTTTTGGTTGGGGTTTTTTTGTGACTGGAAAATGCAAAATAGTGTAAGGAATAATTCACTTTAGAGTTCATGAAGAAACAAATGTGAGGCTGAATGAATCAAAGCAGCTGAGGGAGTTTCTCCAGAGATGCAGCAGAGGACAACACAATGGCTTTTTCTGGATCTTGGTCACATTACAGACCCAATTAGTTCAGTTCTGTTCAGTAAAGAAAGCTATTTCTTTTCTGATTGTAAAAATGCTTTCTTGGCCATTGCTTCTTTAGGGTAGATAAATACCTTAAAATAGGTAAAAAATAAATAAGAATATTAAAAATCCTGGCACTTGTGTCATTTACAGCTGTTTCTTCCTGTGCTGGGTTTGTTTGTGAATTCAACATCTCTCTTGAGAGAGGCAGATTATTTCCCTAAATCATTGAGCAGTATACAAATTTTCAGCAGTTGATAGGAGTTTCTGTTGCTGGTAGGATTCAGGAATGCAGGAATGAACTATAATCAGAGGAATATAAGGCTTAAATGCAAGGGTTGCCTTTTGGAAAGAACCCTGATGCTCAGGAAGGTAAGAGTAGGAGCCCTCCCTGGGGGTGCCAGCAGCCTCCAGGATTGCAGGAAAGGCAGACAATGGCCTTCTTCCCCTGCTCCACTGCTCCACCAGTCAGAGAGACTGTTCCAGTGCTCAGCCACCCTCTGCTGAAAAACCTTTTCCTGGTGTCCAGCCCAGACCTTCCCCGACACAGCTCCATGCTGTTTCCTCATGTTCTGTCACTGGTCACAAGAGTGATGAGATCTGCCCCTCCACTTCCCATTGTGAGGGTGTTGAAGACCACACTGAGGTCTCCTCTCACTCTCTTCTCCAGGCTGAACAGATCAAGGGATCTCAGCCACTCCTCATACAGCTTCCCCCCCAGACCCTTCACCATCCTCATGGCCCTCCTTTGCACACCCTCTAACAGTTTAATGTCTTTTTATATTGTGGCACCCAGAACTGCCCCCAGCACTCGAGGTGAGGCTGCCCCATTGCAGAGCAGAGCGGGACAATCCCTTCCTTTGCCTGGCTGGCCATGCTGTCCCTGATGTCCCCAGGACAGGGTTGGCCCTCCTGGCTGCCAGGGCACTGCTGGCTCCTGTTCAACTTGTCATGGACCAGGACCCCCAGGTCCCTTTTCATGGCTCTGCTCTCCAGCCTCTCATTGCCCAGTTTACTCTGCCACGTCAGTTCTGACAGAGATAATATTGTGTCATCATGTTATGTCTGCTCTGAAGTTCCTGGCTTTGCAGGGTATTTTCTTATTCATTAAGACTGTTTTCACAGATAGAGTATCATTCTTCAAGGCTAGCAGTGCTGCTTTCTCAGGATGTTATTTCACATTTTAATGGAAACAGTCTGAAACAGTTTGCTAGAACATTTAGTAGTTTGCTAGTTTATCTAAGTAACTTATATTGAGACCTGAATGAGTTTGGTGGTTTGTTTTTTTTAACCTAGGCTAGTGTCTAATTTACTATTTCTTGTGTTAGAGTGCATATATGAGTGTATTTCAGAAGGAGGCTTTTGCATGTGTTCCTCTTCATTCTTGCAGCACTTCCTTGGTGCTGATTTGAATCTTCATATCGCTGGTGGGGAGCAGCTGTAGTGTCAGTATCAGCATAGCTGTGTAAATCCTGAAAGTTTATTGTGTTCTCATACCTTCTTTGGGAACCAGACTTCTCTTGAAGCATGTGCAAACAGTGACTGTGAATTACTGCAATAGAGAGATGAGGGTTATTCTTCAACATGGGAGACAAAGAGCTGGTTTGTCCAGTTTTTGGTCAAAACATCTGGGTCTAAGTGCCTTTGCAGGGAGATTCAGTAGCTATATGTGAACAATTTCTGTACAGAAACGGAACAGTGTAAATCCAGATTACAGTTTTAAGGAAGTTAATCCCAGTTTTGCAGGCATCTATCATAAATTACTTGATCTTCAGAGAAAAATAACATCTTGCTAATGTGTACTGTGGAATACATTCATGGTCTTTTGAAGTGTTTTCAAGATGTTAGTATGGCAAAATATGTTTATTTCCTTAATATAATATCAGAAATACCAATTAAGTTTTAGTCTGTTTTGTATAAATATAAAAATTCTTATTTGAATGTATAAAATCCAGTGACATAAAACTTCCCATTGCTATTTTAGCAATGTATGTAGTCCTCATGGAATGCATCTTTTGAAAATTTAATTATTCCTTAAGCTTTAGACTTCCATTTAAACAGGATAAATGAGGCCTTTCATAATCTCATGTAGCCACCTGTTTCAAGAGAACACCAGGGATTGTCTGTCCTTGAAATCCAGTAAAAAGCTGTAAATCTGTTGCATGTTTTTTGACCATCTCTTTTTTCATACTACTACACTGCAGTAGATTCCTGGGAATGATAGCTTTTCATTATCTTGCAAAGAGAACAAGCCACACTTAGACTTTAGATGGTGCTTTATTTCTCACTTCATACAAATAAATTATATAAATGGTCAGTGATTTCATATTTTAAAAGAATTGAAAGTCAGTAATGTGAAAAATCTGTAATGTAAAAAATGAGTATTGCAGAAATATAGTAGACAGTTGAAAATTGGAGGGACTTAGAACTTGTCATACCACTCCCAGACAGCAATTTTCTGCTGCCAGTGTTTTGGTGGATTAACTTTGAGTATAAATGCAAAAAATTATGTGCATATCATATATGAATATGCATAATAAACTCATGTTAGTCAAGGTACAAAGCTATATGTAGCAAATCAGATCACCCAAATTACATGCTAAAACTATGATCATCTACATTTTGATATTCTAGCATCTCTATATAATCTTTATTTTCAAAAAAAAAGGTCATTAGGAATGTTTGCTATAACAATCTGTCATGATAATAATATATAATCACTATGAATTAGTTACCCTGAATCCAAAAGTCAGGACACATATTTTGAAAACTGAAACATAAAACACTGTTAAAAGTGCTATTCTGTTATTATGTGGAATTAGAGTGAAGCCAAAATGTAACTTGTCACATTAACAGACAAATTAAAAAAACAATCCCTTCGCCTGTGTCGTAAGTAAGGAACAGCCAGGGGAGTTACTCGAATACTGACTAGAGTGTTTGAACTTACAGTCAGAATAAGTAGATGGCAATTATGCATTTGACAAACTACCTCTCTCTCAAGAAGTATATTTAAGAAATTACTTGGAGATTAGAAAAAAATGTTGGGAAATGTGAAATGAAAATAAATTTGTGCTCTCTAAATAAATGTATTGTGATAATTTATTAATTTAGATTATATTTATGCAACATCTCTTCAAAATTGCATCATTTATTGCTCTATTAGTTTAGGAATGAGTAAAGAATAATGTCAGAGATTCACAAGGCATATGATTAATTTCAGTGATATGTGTGCCATATATAAAATTTTCATAATGCTGAAGACTTTTCTAGGGCATCTTATGATAGTCATAAAATTTTTGGGACAAGAAAAGATTTCTGTCATAGGCTATTCTTGTGTATAAAATGTGCCATTGGAGTATCATCCTTCTGCTTATATTTAAGAGGATCTCAAAACTTTAAAGACAAATTGGTATTCCTGTATTATAGTCTTTTTATTCTCCCTGAAATAAACATTTACTGTCTATAAACCTAGGTAATAATGTTATATAAAATAAACCAGTATTATGAAATATATACATTTATATAAACATGTCAACTGTGTCTTCCTGAAGGATTAACCTGGCCTAATGGTATCTGAATGGATTGAGGGATTGAGTAGCATCATGGAGTGGGTTTGGTTACAAGTGATAGCTTCTACTAACCCAGCTTTTTATGTAGAATGCTGTGGCTGTAGAAAACATGACTGTGAGGTTTTTCAGCATGGATTAAGGTAATTATCAAACTGTAATTCAGATTAAGTCTTTAATGAGGGTAAATCTAAAGCAACCATGTTAGAGTTGTGTTCAGTTTATGCTGCAGTTGTGACCAGAAATAGGATATTACACTCATTCAGCAAGTTGGTCAGTATGAGGGAACTTGTATGTGATTTTGGTGTGTGTGGTTTATGCCTGTATGTATCTTACAATTAGTGCCTCCATCTTGCTGCAATCAAATAAGCTCCTCTTACCATGTTTTCCCAAATGATTGGAACCCATTTGGTACCTAGTGCCAGTTAATGGTGAGACAGTTTTCTGTGGCTCATCTTTGCTTGGTGGCATTTTTCTGTGTGCAAGGATTAATTTCCACTGTAATAATAAATCATCTTTTAAAAACCCGTCTCTGAGAAAGTAAATAATGGTCTTATCTCCTGAATGCATCTCTTAGCTAATTTTTTTCAATATTTGAGAAGTTTTATAAATAAAGAAATGTCAACTGTCTGAAGTTAAGAGTATTTTGAACATAGAGCAGAGTGGCACAGTCACAGTGGAAAGGTTATTTTTGAAGAGTTAAACAGACATGGACATACTTCTTCCTCTCAGCCTTTTGTCAGTTTAGTTCACTGTTTCCATTTGTTCAGTAATTGGAGATACTAAAAGATGAAGGTTTCTCAGATATTTATACCTCTTATGCTTGATTTTTATGATCATGGTGCTCAGTTGTCTCGGAGGCAGTAAAACCCCTGCAGCCCTCAGAGCTGTACTCGGCTGTGAGGGGCAGATTTGAATGTGCAGGTTAATTTTTCCAGTCTTCTGAGTAAAATGATAAACCCTAAAACTAATACTGGTTATGGAAATCCAAACTTACCAATAATCACATAGGACATGAGGGAAAAGTTTCTACTATTTTCCTCTTTGATTTAATCAGGCAGTAACTAAAACATTGCCACCTACCCAGAATTGGTCCTTGCAGTATGTTTTTAAGAATTCAGATTTATTTTTTTTTTAAATCATTAACATCAAGATTTTCTAATTAGGCTTGTGCAACTTTATGGAAAAATTGTGTGTCCTTTAGAAAGTGAAAAATGGACAGAGTGCAGATTTAGTCAAAAGTTCGTGCCTGTGCGTTACATAGCTACTCCCACTTTCTGCTTGATATTTATTTTGTCCAAATGCATTCAGAAATATAAATACTTGTAAAAACTTCCATGTTGCCTAGTAGAAGTTTTGTCACCTATATTAAGTGAACACTACTCTGCATTTTCTCCAGCTCCCTGAGGGACAGCATGTGAAATGGAGGAGCCCTGAGAGAGAAAAATGTACAATGGTACACAGCTTCTTCCCTTCTGAGTG
>WAAG01047159.1:28224-44378 GCA_013390105.1 Tichodroma muraria
CATGGAGGGGATATGGTTCTCTTTTCACTGCTTCATAAATACTTTACTGTTTTTATAAATACTTCCTTAAAGTATTAAATTTCCTGTAAGTTTTTGTCAAGCTTCCTGACAGCAGCAGGTGACATGGAATTACACAGACAAAGTTCTCGTTTGTAGAAACCTTGGCTGGTACAGTGGTGATAACAGGCTAAGGGGACGGTTAATTTTCTCATACACCTTTGGCTTTCTTGTTTTTGAAGGTTAATTTCNAAATTAATAACTATATCATACACCTTTGGCTTTCTTGTTTTTGAAGGTTAATTTCTTTCTTATGGACCATTTAAAGTATTTTCAAACCTGTAAGCACCTTGTAGTAAGTACAATTTTTCAATGGTACTGAGCTGCCACTGAGAATTTTTGTATTTGCATGTAGCATTTACATCAATCCAGAGATTATAAAGAGAGAAAATTTGGACAGTAGTTAGCTTTTTCATTAGAAAAATGACCATCATTTGCAAATTCAATAGAGAATTTAGTATTGCAAGTCCCTTTGTGTCACTTAAAGACTGAAAGACTTCATTTTGCAAAGCTATAAACCTTGCATTTTTAACACAGAAAAAATGCAGAGTAATGAAGAGTCTCAAAGCAACATGGTGAAAATTATATTTACGCTACTTTACTGTAGGAGCCCTAATAAGAGAAATATTTCAAAAGCAGCTACTTTTGTATTATGATATAGTTATTAATTTCCAAATCTAACTTCAGGCTATCAAACCTGAAAATATGTATGTAAGTATGTATATGTATGCGTACATATGTAAACAAATGTTTCTTATATTAAGGATTATTTTTGGACCAAAGCTAAACATCTGAAATGCTTGTCTGTGTGTACTCTGCTTCTCTTCTCTGGACCCGTGTCAGTTCTACATACAGCTAAATTCTCATTTGAGCACTGGAGTTGATTTTTGGAGTTTTCTGCCCTTTTAAGATCTATACGTTTGTAAGAAGTAGCACTAAGGCACCAGTGGTGGCAAAACTTCCTCCATGTCTGCCCCAGTGGGAAGCCTTGAGCTTGTCCTGCATTTCCAAATAGTAACGACCAAACTGTCCTTTTCCAATGTCATTTTGCATGTGGGATTAAGTTACCTGAAACTGACATGATGGTAAGAACAAAAGCAACCAACAGAAAATTTCACACTGAGGCTGGAATATTTGCCAGATTTGCTCCAAGTATCACTTATGTCATCTTGGAGTGTAGTGCCAGAGCTGTAGCCATTACCCTCATTCTGGGGCATTGGTCCTGACTTAGATCATCAGACTTTACTCCAGGTTTTGCCATCAACATTGAGGGTCAGGGTTTTTTTTAATGCCAAATGCTGATTGATTTTAAAACCATAATTTAAAATTGACAAGCAGAAAAATTCTATTTACATCACTGATTTTAATGTGTGTTGGGTAAACCAAGCCAAACGTCCAGTGTCCCTCTTGGTAAAACATTTAGAGCACATTTTAGTCTGCAGTCTGCTTGCAAAGCATTTGTTTTAAACTCAAAGTTTCTTTGAGTTGACCTGAAGACCAAATAATCCAGTGCATGCGTTAGTGCTTATTAAGATTCTTAAATTTTATGGGTTTTAATGTGTTGGAATATTCAGTCAGAAGTGTGTCAAGCTAGTCAAGTTGCATTTGACTAGAATTCAGTTAAGAGGTGTAAAGCTATTTTGAAAGAGGTTTTTATTAGTTAAACAAAATTATCAGAAATGTGCTTGGTACATGTAAGCAACTATTCATATATTTATATAAACATGTGTGGGAGACGTAAGTTTGATCCCTTCAGCAGAGGAAGGACTGAATCCAGTTTCCCCATTCTTGTGTGAGCACATTCACGTGTGTGTATATCTCCACAAGTATAAATCAACACGGGTCAACCTTTTATATATAAAATATAGTTCTGCTCTCCGCAGTCATAGCACATATACTGTTCTTAAAAGCAGAATGACTTCTGAAAATTGCAAGTATGTTCTTAAATTAAATTTTAAATTGATTGTTTCAGAAACTAATCTCTGGCATGGTTTTTGTTCCTGAACAATTTAATTGAGAGTATGATACGGTTTCTTCATACTTTGCACGTAATGAGATCTCATTGTGTATTTTTACTGAGTTCAAGAGGCTACCTAATGGAATGTTTTTTGCTGCCTCCACTCTCCTCTGTAATGCTGCTGGCCATCCCAGTGTAACAGGAAATCACCCTGCTACCTGATGGAGGCAGTAACATGAGTGTGAAGCAGCAAAGATTTTCACTAAGGGTTGGTTGTACTTGTTTGGGAAATAATGACAGTGTTTTCACACAGTCAAGCCAGTAGTATGGCAGGTAAAATGCTAGATGGGTAAAAGCGAAGCAGTGCATGTTGAGGAAGGGTCCTGTGATGGGTTCTGAGCTGATGTTACCATTCAGGAACAGCACTTCTGGGTTTACAGATAAAAAAAAAACTTTAGTAATGCCAGCTTAATTACTTGTGGAAGTCAAGAAAAGAAATATGGTTGTGTTGTTAGAAAAGGGATAGCGAAGAAAACAGTGCCTTGTTGTGCTGCTATTCTAATCCAAGATGAATACCGAGTGCAGTTCTAGATTGTCACATCCCCCTGCTAACACAGTGATGCAGCAGAACAGAAGGTCCAGAGAGGTGCAGCAAAAATGATCACTGGAAAAACTTCTGTATGAGTAACAAGCAAACAAAGACTCTTCGCGTTGTAGGGGTGGGCAGCACAATGATGTGCATAAAATCATGGACAGCATAGAGCACACAGGGAGGGCAATTCAGTGGACACCCACTGGATGTAGTGCAGAGCAGGTTCAAAATCAACAGAAGAAACTTATTCTGCCCACAACACAGAGCTGTGAAACTGCTTGCCTCAGACTAATGTGGATGCCAAAATTTTCATGAATTCAAGAAGGAAGCAGACAAATTCACAGAAAATGAAGCTCCTAGGTATGAAGACAGCGCAAGTCATTTAGGAATTCCAGAAGCCAGAAAACTCCAAGCAGAGAATTTTAGTAGAAGCATGAGCATATGCCTTCTTTTTTCTTAAGCTCTTTCTCATGTTTCTGCTTCAGATGGTAGCATGGTTCTGTGTATATTATTGTATGTCAAGTGTATGTATAAAACTGAGAGGATAAATATGAAAATAACGTAGAGGTCTAGCTTTACTAAAGACACTGGGCAGCTTGTCAGTGGAGACTTGAAAGTATGGCATTTCATTCAGGGGTAGTAACAAAATTATTAGTATACCCTAAAATCTAAGTATAAAATACTGAATGCTAAATGACTAGGTTTCAGACTTCACAATAGATTTTGCTTAAATATTGCACTAGAGCTAAATAATATATAGGAGCAGATTTTCAGGTGGGCTGACAGAGAGTAAATGGTTTCCTAGAGATGATTGTAGGCTGTCAGAGAAGAAATCCATGAACCGGGAATGAACTTCTGAGAGCACAGGAGTTGTTCCAGTTTGTGGAATCAAACCTTTCTTTCTAGGAGTATTCATGCATGAGCTTTCACAGTTGTTTTTTGGGTTTTTTTGGAAGAGCTTTTAGAGGTAGGATTTCTAAAAGATGAGAATCTCTCACACCTGTTCTACATCCCCTGCCAGTTCAGTGTTGAAATGCTGAGCTCACACAACTCAGATGTGTTGGTTACGTGTTCAACACGTTAAAAAATTCAATGGTGTTTGTGTTAACTCACAAATTCCTAAAAGTTTTGGGGTATTTTTTGTTCAATGGAAGTTGGTAGGATTTTTGGATTAAGTATGGAGAGGTGTACAAAAGACAGCTAGTAAGAATGCTGGACCAAATTCTACATAAAAGACAGTGACCATTGTCAAGTATTGAACAAAAGGGTTTAGCAGGTTCAAGGCAGCCTTCCGGATCCCAGCATTACGTGTTAGGCATTTTGCCTTAGTTCTGTGGAATTCTGTCCTCTTTTCAGTGCAGTTCTGTCCTCTTGCCACCTGATCTCAAATTATTCTGATGCATATTCCACCACGTATGTTTTTGTTGAGTGACATCAACTAGGTTGTGTCATTCCTTGTGTTGGGAATGTCATCTTTTATGTCATCTAATGATTCTAAGGGCAGGTCTGGATCAGGGAGTGGTGAGCTGACAGCTTTTTCAAGAAGCTTTCCTTCAATTGCCACCCAGGTGGCAATAATAATAATAATAATAATTGTCTTTTTGGGCATTCACCCGTTATGCTATGGAGACATGGATCCTATAGTCTTTCATCACCGCAATATTAGTGTTCACCTTGAATTTCCTGGGTTTACTGGTTTTAAATCAGCAAGTAGCAATTTTTTCCTTTCAAATATCATGTTTGACTTGATTAGGCATATGTATCATAGTTTCTCACCTGTATTTAACCAGCAAAATAATATATATCTCCGTTTTAGCTCTTTAATCTCTACTTCCATCTGAGCACATTTCTTCTTCAATTAGAATTGTGCAACATCATACATCTGCTTTGCATTTAAGACTGTAAAAATCCAGAAAGAGAAGCTCATTTTCTGCATTTCATTTTGCAGTCATTTGTTCTTAGAGCAAGGAAAGTTTCAACTACAGATAGTAGTTTGTTTTTAAGAACCAGGATACTGTATCAAGAAAGTGATCAAGAGGAGAAAAAATAATTAATGGTTCATAAAATGTATTTTTAATTACTATTTCATAATTATTTCAGATGTTATATAGTAATGATATAAAAATTGGTTTTATTGAATAAATATTTCATCTTCAGTGTAACTTATAATATGTTTGTTGAGGCTTTCTATTAATCTGTGAAAACAAAGCTGAAATTAATAATTAAACTTTAATAATGTAAAATTTTGCTAAGGTGTCATACTGTATATTGAACAGAATAGGCCCGTGTGTCATACATCATACGTGCTTGTCTGGTGACCTGTATTCAGTGGATTACAGCCATGGTTCATGATCTGGAGCTTTTGCAGTTAAAGATAAGACACCCCTCAGTGGCCTGCTGCTTGTTCCCTGCGGCTGATGGCCGTCCCTGGAGCTGCGGTGGCCGAGGGTGACGTAACCTCTCTAATTGTCCTTGCTTTTCACAGAGCAATGTCTCACCGTGGAGATACTGACTGCTCTTGGTGCCAGATTTCTGTGATCTGGGCTGAATTATTTTATTTAGCTAGTCACTACTTTTAAATGATATTAGCTAAAAGTAAGTAGTACTGAAGTCTGAAATACTTGCAGCTCCTTCACTGGGAAGCCGTAACTGTTCCAGGCAAGGTTTTATGTTTTATTTTCTGCATGGAATATTTTGCCAAATTAGAAGCCCCTTGAAGTCATCATTTATATATAGTCAATTGAATTTCTTTCAGAGATTGTAAGCAGTTGTCTCTACATATTGCTTTTGTATTGAGTATACTTCAATCTTTATCCAAAAAGGTTTAATGAAATTTATTCCTCCCAACTTCAGCAGCTACTGTGGCGCCAGGCATTGAGCAAGGCTTGTAAGCTTGTTGTCCTCTTCTTTCAGTGGTGACTATTCTGAGGAAACATCAAGGATGAGAGGAGAAAACACACAAAATTATGTACAGATAGGGAAGGTCTAAATTTGGCTCTAGGACTGAACTGAAGGAAGGAGAGGGTGATTACCTCTGGAATTGAGTGCCAGATGCCATAGTTCCTGTGAAACATGGAGGCAAAACCTGCCTGAGAAAATGCAGGCAGCAGCTTCCTACTACCACCCATTAGGCTCGTAGGGCACCAAGAGCAAATCTGCATTGCTAAAGCTAAGATTTGCAGACATGAAGGTATCAGTATGGTATCATGTAGTGGGATTTTAATTTTAATTAGCTAAAAATACAGTAAATTACAAGGTTTGATTGTTTATTTAACCATCGTTTCCATTAAGGAATGTTAATACATTCTTTGATATCAAACACTTGACTTTGAAAGCTGAGCATTCAAGAAAAGGTGGAAAATGTCAAAATGAAGATTGTTCAAACTGTTTTAATTTGTCTCTTGCATGTATGCATAACGATAAGATCTTTAATTATGTGATCACATAATTTTTTCACGGGGGAATGCTGCCCAGAGAATGAATCAGGGTGTTTATTAAAGGAAGCTGTTGCCTCCAGAACCCTTGCCTTAATTGCTGGAAAGCATAGTAATTTAAGTAGAGGGCTGCAGGAATCAAAAGCATTCTCTCCAGGGCGTTTGAAAGCTCCACAGAAAGACTAGACTTTACTTTCTCATTTTGAAAGAGGGTTTATGTGATTCTGGGAGGTCACTTGCTTGGAAATGATCTCTATGTTTCTAGTTGCTGTGGCACACGGGCCAAGGTACCTGGGCTCTGGGCACAGCTGCATTTGGAATGAGCACAAGTGTGCTTTGAATGTGTAAAACACTGTATAAATGCAAAGACCTCTGAGAAATACAGCCTGGAGTGCCCTGCACTGACGTGGCAATGCCAGGATTGCCAGAAGACTTCTCTGGGTTTTAAGCAGCCAGGTTCTAATCTGCAAAATGGAGATAGCATCACCCTACTACAGTTCAGTTAATTACATGTTTTGAAGCATTCCTGCTGAACACCATGTAAGGAAATTATATAGAGTATAAAATATATAATCATATAATTATACAACATGTAGCTACAATATATTGCATATAAGCATATGCCATACATTATAATGTATAATATGGAATTCCATAATGGCTAACATCCTGTAAGGGAAGTTTTGGGAACACTGCTGGCTGAAGGGAGTAAGAAGTATGAGTAATCACTTTGCAATCTAAAAAATGAGGCAGAATGCTACAAACACTCAGTTCACTCCATAAAACTCTGCACTTCCTTCGTATTTGCTATCACTGCACTAGATGAGGCAAAGATCTTGCAGAAGGAAAGCAGCATGTAATCATTTAGTTAAAATTATGTGTAGGTATAGGAGTGGTTCTGTCATTTTAAGTGCTTGACTTTCTGCTGTGTTTAGTGGTGGGTTGTCTGGCCACCCCAAATGTGCTGAGACCTTTCAGATGCAGCTTTGGCAGGTTTATTTTCCCCAAAGCATTTTAGGGAGAGGAAAAGAGGAATGTTAGAGCCAGATTTCTTGTTTGCTTTATTGTCTTGCCTTGTTGACAATTTATTTTTAATGGAAGAAACTGAAATCCCGAAGACCATTTGTTCCTTGCTTTTTATGAGGAAGGAGGAGTTTTTAATTTTTGCAGAGTTGGCACTTGAATATAGCGAGGATGTATGGAAATGTTTCAAGGTGAAGAGAGAAATAATGAATAGATAATATCTGTAATATATTTGGTGAGGAAAGAAAAAACATTTTTTCTCCATAAGTCTAATTCTTGAAGACAAACTGTTTGATTATGTTGTTTTTTTTTCCATAAGACCACTCTAATATAAGGAATACTTCATTTCCTAAATTAAACAGGAAATTTATTTTTAAAAAATCAAGTATTTATTATCTACATCTGAACTTATCCCTATAAATTTTGATCCCTGCTCTTAATGATCTCTTTTATGTGTGGCAAATGTAAATACATTGCTCTTTTATGTTAATAATCCTCTGCATCTAAGCCTCAGAGTAAAACCCAGTCAAGAGAAAAGGCTAAAATTATTTTCCACTTCCTCTTGTTTTATGTCTGTTCTCACACTTCTTTAAAGTTTCATTTACCATTTCTCAGGAGAATAAATTCATAAATCTCTTCTGCTTTGGTGAGGAAATACATCTTACATATTCGTATGTCTTCTATATGACACAGTATTATAGCATCACTTACAGTAGCTATTTTACTTTGCAAAATCAGTTACAGGATATTAAGTGAAAACCAATATATCAGTTGAAATGGACCAGATGCTAGTTTTTAGGCAATTTGCCTAAATTTGCTGTTTTAGAAGATATCAATACCATGAGTAGGGGGAACTTACTACATTTTCAAATAGCACTATGTAAAATATGGAGACATTGAATGATGGTTTTAAATTCAGAAGACTATTTTGTCATTCTCATGCATGTTTTAGATGAGACATTTTTCTCCTGAATTGGAAGGAAATGAGATAGTAGCCTATCTGTTCATAATGTTACTCACTTTTCCTGGTTACATGCATTTTTAAATGACTAAAATATCTACTTTAAAGGAAAAAAAAAAAAAGAGCTAACTTCAGAAGAGCAGGAGTCTGGTTTGCTATTTATCTACCCTAATAGGCAGTATTTCACATGAAAGAATCAGTCTGGCTTCTTGTGAACTAACAGTGACAGGATGCAGGTATCATAAAGTACCATAATTATGTGCCTCCCAGATATAATTCTGATAACCATTGAAAGACTGCTGCAGCCAAGTCTTGTTGGTTTATCCATCTATAAATTTATTCTCTTTCTTAGACTGTATTTTGAAGCATTTTAGTGAGAAGTTCAAGCTTGGCAGTAAGAAATAATACCACTGTAGATCTGTTTCATAGTTTAACTTCAGTGTCAATAACAAGACATTTAAACAGATTGTGAAAGTAATTTTTTCTTAATACACTTTACTTACATTTTAAGTTGAAATGGCTGTAACTGATCTTTTGTACCTATGAATGAAGACTATTTTAATAATAATCAGCTCCCATATGACAGAAACAGATATAATGTCATGTAATCCTTTGTCCAAAGACTCTTGCAATATGTTCTCCAGTCTGAGATAGCAGAGTTTATACCTTTTCATGGTAACTGGGCAAATGTTATGTGAGATTCGCTGTCTAAGTGATCTCTGTGATTTTTCCTTTCACATTCATCCTGCTGAGTCTTTAATGGGTGTAACTACAAGAGCATTTCAGCTTGGATTGGGAGCACTTAAGCCATTCTGAAATCAATCTCATTATTGTTCCCGCTTGTTTCCCTGTGATTCCCACAGCCAGAGCGTGTGGTGGCATTGGTTACAGGAGGAGGCAGTGGGAAGCTGGGCTGGGGGAGCACACAGTGTGTGCCTGCAGGAAAAGGCTGGCTCCCTGGGACCCCAAGAGCAGCTGAGCTTCCTTTCTGAAGGGTGCTCCACTTGAGGCCATGTGGTCTTCAGTGCCGTAATAATCGTAAACGAGACATACGGCAATGGTGGCATCCACGTTGGAGTGATCCAGTTGGAATTCTCTTGCTCCACTGTGGCTCCGACTCTGGAGTTGTCCACTGCCTTCTCTTGTGCAGCCTTATGTTGTGTGTGCACAGTGAGAGGTGGAGGGAGCCCAGGAGCTGTCAGGTGCTCCTTGGGTGCCGACATTACGGCCAAGTTGCTCACAAGGCAGTGCCATCCCCGTAGGGCAGGAAGCAATAATAAGGTAACCCCACGGAGATGCCCCTGTGTACCACCCGGCCAGAGTACTGAAAGCTTTGGACCTCCATGCCATCAGTTAAGAGTATATTGATCGATATTTTGGTTTTGTCTCTCCACAGTCACCAATTATAACAATGTGGTAGAAGCAAACTCAGATTCAGATGATGAAGATAAATTGCATATAGTGGAAGAGGAAAGCGTAACGGATGCAGCAGACTGTGATGCTAGTGTGCCGGAAGATGACTTGCCAACAGACCATATAGTATTACCAGAAAACAGTGAAAGAGAAGGGAGTGCAAACAGTTGCTGGGAAGATGAAGGTATGTTCGTTTCTATACTATGTAAAGAAAGTTTTCTAAAATGAAGATTCAATAGAACTTCCTTTTGGTCCCTTTAGTACTGAAATCACATGTAATATTCACAACCAAAAAAGAGGTTTTATAGCATATTTATTATACCATACTTCATGTTCTTCATTTATTATTTGAAGCAGATGCAGAGGTGGATTAATTCCATTGGTGTTGTTTAACAGGAGCTTCCAGTCTGCAGATGCAGCATTCCAAAGGCTGATTAGAGACTAGGTACTAGATCTTGGTTTTTTCAAGTCTTTGCCTGGCAGGTCTCTGCCAGAGCTCCTTGTAAGGTTCAGAATTGGCTCAGCTGGGGGAGTAAGCAGTAAACAAAAAGCATGGAAAAAAATCAGATGTTTATTTCTCACTTTTTCCTTGTAAAACACAGGCAGAAAAAAAATTTTTGATGGTTAGTTTTAGAACTGTCTATGTAAGTCATAATGAATCATTATTTTGAAATCACTGGAAGGAGGTAAATTGCTGCACATATTAGGCATCAGGTTTAGAAGCTGAAAATTCTAAGCAGACAGGAAATGTGGAATCAGATACTGAGTTTCATAATATCACATAGCATGCTTGCTTTTGAGCCAAACTGGGATAAATGCATAAATTAATGGAATTTATTGTGGAATTTGGCCTTAATGCCCTGAAAGATACAGAATGTTTTCCAGCATATCCCTCTTTGTATGTGAACTCCAGCCACAATTCCTAACACCCACCTTTTAACGCTGGTGTTTTAATACACAGTGCATGACCTCACATCTAAATAAACAGAAAGCAGTCATATGGTCCCTAACTGCAGTCCAGCTGAGAGAGAGCAGCTGAGAGTTCAAAGAATAGCATCAGCTCAGCCTGTTTTTACATAGCTGCTATTGCCAAGGTATGCTGTGCTGGGAAATGAGTATTTTGGAGCTAAATTATTAGGTAGGTAATTTTCTTAGTTTTCCTGTGATATCTTAGTTCTCCTGCAGGCTGTGTCTATCAGAAATTGCAGTTACATTAAAGTGGGCTCTGTATAGGATTGAACCCTTCAAGCATAGGTGTAGGAAACCTGAAAAGGGGAAGGAAGAACAGCACTGGCTCCCAGACATTTGGGATCAAGACCTCTTGGACTGGATGTTTTCTCGAGATGTACCCATCACACAGCATCTTTCACAGCAACTTTCTGGGGGTTTTCAGGGCTCTAGATATGTGATGGCATCTTTTTTGACTCCTTGTGTCAAATGTACCATTTTTAACCTTTAAAAATTTGTTTGCTGAAATTTTAAATTCTCCTTAATTTTAAATTCTACTGTGGTTATAGGTTTGCAATGTAGGTAATGTTTCTCTGCTTTGGAGTTTGCTAATGAAGACAGAATTTCATTGGTAACCAGACAAAGGATTAATCAATTGCCGTACAATTGAGGCTTGCTCAACAACCACAAATTTCCTCTGTAAAAATTATGTATTCTGAAGCCTCTTTTGTAGCAGTCTGGAAGGGGGTTTTAATTTGATAACAAGGGGTTTTTAAATAAATAAATTTTTGGCAATGACTATATGAGAAAAGTGAAGGCTACATTAGGTTTTATGGAGCTTTGATTTGCTAGGGTAGAATACTGTTTACTCTTTTGATAGCTTTCCTAGAAGGAAAGGTATGAGCTGAAAATCACGTCATCAGTCTTGGTTGCATGTTAGAAATAAGAAGAGAGAGGTACTGAATACATGATCTCTCACATAGAGGGAAATGTACTGGGATAGATGGTGTGCAACCATCTTCAAGACTGGTGATTATCTTCAGAAAAATATACTCTACAGCAGTTTTAGTAAGTTGTGTTTCATCAGTAAAGTAGTACTCAGTAGTTCTGGATTTAGCTGAACTTGACAGAATGAGTTTTTTTCATATTTATTCTGTTCACAAATTGCCAAGAATAGAAACAGCACACATCACATTTCTTTATCAGATTAGTTTCCTTCCGTTTCCAGTCATTCTAACTGAATTTCTAAAAGACCCTAGGAACAGGTGTTTTAAATATAAGGTGTGTTTCTCAAGAGGTTTAACTGAAACAGTTCTACAGGTTTAAAAAAGTGAACCACGTGTATCCTGTACAAGTTGTTGACAGTGTGCCAGCATTCATGTCTGCATTAATTCCCTAATATGATTTTTCTTTGCTTTAGTTAGAGGTAAAGCCTATGCTACAATAAAAATAAAACATAAAAAAAAAGGCAGGAGTTAAACTTACTGTATTAATGCTCTTGAAAAAGCATTGTTATGTACTGTAAGTATTTAGCAAGCCTGGAAGCCTCAGGATTGGAACTAGGATATCTTGGAAAAATTGAAAATTAAAAAAAAAAAAATCAAGACTTTGAAGTAGCCTTCAAAAATGAAGGAAGTTATGTTTTATGATTAAGCTCTTTCTGGAATTCAAAAATTCCTTTAAGTCATCAAATTTTAGGTTGACCCTATATGCACAAACGTTTGGTGCTGTATGGCATCTTTTTTATCAAAAAGCAAACAACCAGTCAATACTGCAAGCTGTAAATAGTGCTTGCTACATGAGTATCAGAAAATTAGTTCAGAAAAATTTAAATTAGAAGCTCTCTTGATGGGCTTTGGAATTTATTCCCTTCTCTTCAGATAAAGACTGCAGTAGAAATTTCAGTGAAGTTTGTCTTTCTGCCTACAGCCAAAATTTCCACTTTGCTCATGGTTTCAATTTGATCAGTTATCTTAGCCATGCAGAGATCTTTACTGTCAGCCAATGTCAGTAGTTGTCAGGCATGTTTGCTCCTAGTTAACACTGTTCCCTGTCATCTGAAAATCATCAGCATTTAACCCTGGGAAGCCCCACTGTATCTCTAAGCAGTAGCTCATAAGCAGTGATGAGACGTAGAAGTCCAAGAACCTGTTTTACAGCTATCTGGTATGTCCAGCTGTAATACCAGGGTGGATATTCATGACCTAGATGCTATTTGTGGAGACCTCTATTTAAGCTGTCATTTAGCAGGTAGCTTGAATTTCCTCAGGAACTCAGAGCTGTGACTTCTGCTTGGTGGGACAGTGTCTTAAGATCTGTTCCCCCATCATCATTCCCATTCTGTTGCATGCCAGCTGTGTGATAACTGGGCTTCTGAGGGCACAATTGCAACGTTGCCTTTCTTTGTAGACTATACATAACTATAAAGATGTATATCTACGTAATATTTTTCAAATTATTAATTATTCCTACAGCATTTCCGTGTGGAAAAGGGTTTCTCCCTGTCTTATACCCTACTTTTAGCTATTGGGAAGAGACAGTACCAAACAAAGCTGAGGATGATTAGAATTGAGAGGGGGTTGAACTTCACTAGATTAATCTATAACTCCATAAATTCCTTGACATTCTCTTGGGAAGCATAACTTTTATTTGTACTGAAGCCAGTGGAATTTACTGGAGACAGTGTAATTTAAATTTCTAGAGTAGTAACTTACTGATATTCCCCCCCTCATGTAGATCCTATTTCATAATGGAGAAGAATCACAACCATCAAAAACCCTCCTAAAACGAAAACAGTGGGTTTGTATTGTGTTTGATTTTAAGAAATTAAATTTTGGGTTTAAATTTGCATTGTGTCCAGTCATCTTACAAACTCTGAACCAAGTCTGGTCCCGTGAGCCAAAAATGTAATTAGTTCACAATCCAGAACTGACCACTATAATACAGGCTGTTGGAGTTTGTTGGGATTTTTGAGGGGTTTTTTTAGATGTCAGTTGAAATTAAGGTAAGATTTGAGAATTTCTGTTTCCTTTTAAACACATTTCTTGTTTAAAGCAAGAAATGTGCAGAAATTGTCACTATTTGCAGATACCTTGGGTCTGTGGGCTTTGGTCAAAGTAGGCAGAGTTAAGAAGCTTTTCCTTTGAGGAAGCTGGTACTATTTGAGAACTTTAAAGTTCTCCAAGGATTTCTCATCTTCCACATAAAGGAGAAATTGGCTTCTTTTGTAATTAAAAAGCTGGAATGTTCTGGGCTTTTGACTTGCCAACCTAAAGGATTTTTTCCTGCATTGAGGTAGGGTGAAGTAAGGGAAATAGAAGTGTAACAGCTGCCATTTCAGGTCAGAGCAGGTGTGTGCTCTAACCTTCTGCATCGTTTAGTTAGAAGGCTTTTTCTAGAGTGTAGGTGGAAGCATCCAAGGTTTCCATAATGAAACTATGAAATAACACTTTAGTTTCACATCTCTTAGCATAGCGTAATAGTGATAAAGAGCAAACCAAGCAACATAGCTTTCCTATGTACTCCTGCCATAAGCCAGGTACTGACAGAAATGTCAGCAGTGGCTTTTCCTGTGGGAACTTCCCAGTCCGTGCTAACCAATGAACCGAAATGAATAACAAGTTGGCCGTTTATTGATTTGAACTAACAACCTGTAGTGAAAAACTACAGGTTAAAACTTCAGTGCTGCATCCTTGAAGGCTGCAGCTCAGCAGAGCTGGCAGAGCTGGGGCAGCAGGTTGGCTCCGCCGCATTGGCTCTGAAACCTCATACCGAGTATTGGAATCGATACGTGAAGCATATCTAGTGCACAGTTGTTCTGAAAGGGGAGCACCTGTTTAAAATCCTCCTTTTTGTTTAATTTTTTAAGGCAATCACAGCCTTAAGTGGTTTCCAGATGATTTGCAAGAAAGAGAACACATTAGGTTGCTGTTTGCAGACATTACCAGCAAATTATCAATCATTTCTGAAAACCGCTAATTGGAGAAAATAACATAACTGCATTTTTTCTATGATGCTCTGATTTCTGGAAATAATACTACAGTGTATCAGATGGCTGCATTTGTAAATGGGGTCACTTAAGTAGCTGTCTCTCTATTTGCTGCTGAAACACACTGTCCGTGTTTTTACCTCTCCTCGCATAACGGTCAGTGTTTAGTATTGCTTCCTTTTAAGGTTTAGTTTCCTTAAGTATGAAATATCTTTGTGGTTCAACTGATCACACACTGCTGAAATAATGTGCCATCCCTATTTTTGAAAGAACATTGTGTTTAGATGCACTTCTTCTAAATAATACAGAAAGGGAAAACCCTGCTGAAGAAATAAGTATATTAAGCTGTTGGTGTGCATGTGGCTTTTGTTGTTGTTGTTTTGTGGGGTTTTCTTTATATATTCATTCTTTTTGTGAAATGTGCTATTTCAGCTGGAAAAGAAAGAAAGGAAATCCTGGGGCCTGAAGCTCAGACAGATGAAATTGGATGTACAGGTATTTCTTTGTTAATCTGAGTCCCTTATTCATAAAGTGCTATTGAATTTTGGTTAGGTGAGTATCATTCTGAAATCTTTGGAATTCTCCCACCTCTGTTTATAAAAATGCTTTGCTTTTCCACACTTGAGGTCTTAAACTGTAAACACTGTTTTAGCTGAGGAAAAAAGTCTGGGCGTCTTTTGGTGTCCAGGGTCCAGAGGTGTAGGTGACCAGTGAATCAGAGCAGTCCTCCCTCCCAAGGACTGACCACACAGCTCCGGCAGCACCGCGTCTCCAAAGGGCAAAACAAGGAATAGCAATGATCTTACATGTCGGTGTCAACAAGTAGTGTTTTAAACTATGAAGAAATATACAAAAATAGACTTAAGATAATACTGTATTTTATTACTGACTGCTCTGTTTGTACTGATTACACAGAAGGCAAAATAAAATGTGTACTTCAGTTTCAGACTCAAACAAAACCAGATGGTTTGTTATTTTTTCCATTTCTCTGCTTGACCGAAGATTAATATGTATCCCATCCAACTTTTTAGAAGTTAATGGGGGGTTTATTTAATGCCCTTACTAGATAGATAGATAACATCAGAGTAAGTCTTATTTAAAAGCAAACCCACATCTAAACATAGATATGTTTTACACTCTAGTTTCACATATTCTTTCCAGTTCCTATAAAGTCAGTTCTCTCCACGTAAATATGGAGAGCTGCATTATTCATTGCATTACAGTCTACATGTGAGAGACCACCTCGTGTCATAAAAAGATTGTGTCAAATTGTAAATTGAGTATGTGACTTCACACTGAGAGATGAATCATAAAACTTCTCTTTCCTATTAAAAATATCCCTCACATTAATAGTGGAGAACATTTAGGGTGCTGCAGAGCTTTCACAGAATGTTCCACCATGGTAAAAATAAATTCTATGAACAATGTATTTAGGCAAATACTTGGGATCAAATATTTATTATATAAGCATTAAGTAAAATATTTAATTTATTATTTGCTAATTTTGTAATACAAAATGGGTTGTTAACTAGATCGGAAGCCTTTTTGGTAGCCATTTCCAAGCCAGAGAACAAGCCAGTCAGAGTTCAAGTTTGCTGCATTTATCTGGCCAGCTTGTTACTGAGTTTAAATATCTTCTGAGTTTGTGCTAATGAACAGCTATGAATAGTATTAGAAATTCTGTCTAGAAGGCAGCAAATGTACTTTTGCAAGCACAGGAGCCAAGATGGTAAACAGGCCTTCCATCTACAAGGCCTAAATCATAATTAATGTTGCATTTA
>WAAG01047161.1:5081-20699 GCA_013390105.1 Tichodroma muraria
TCTGGCTAGCGCGGCCGGGGAACGTGCATTTCCTGCGGGGCACAAAGCCGGCGGGCAGGGTCCGGGAGCCCTGGCCGCGGGAGGGTGCGCGATCCTGCTCCGTCCATTGCGTCCGAGATGGGGCCGTAACAAAAGCCAGAGACCCGCAGCGACGGGCAGAGAGAGCGGAGCTGGCGGGTCCTTCCCTCCGCGATCCCGAGCGGCCGAGGGGGGCGGCGGGGAAGGGGGGAGCCAGGGCAAAAGTTCACCGCGGTCCCGGTAGGGCAGGGGGTGCCCGGTGGGGCTGGGGCCGGCGCTGGGGTTGGGGGATGCCGGCCTGGCTCGTCGCCTCGCAGCCCGGCGGATGGACCGCGGGGGGCGGGAAGGAGGCGATGCAAGTCCCGGGAGCCCCTTTCCTGCCCTCTCCTCCACAATGCGGCCAGATCCCCGGCACAAACACGCCCCCCGGCACCCCGGGGCTCCGCTCCCTCCTTTCGGGGAAAAAAATAAAATCAAATAAAATACAATGCGGCTCGCTTGAAGGGACGAGTGGGGATGGGGAGCAGGCGGCTGCTCCGGGGCTGCCTGCGCTCCCCGCCGGTCAGCCCCACGCCGGTCGGCCCCGGCGGGCAGCAGCTGCGGCCCCCCGCCCCGACCCCACTGCCGCCGGGGAAGGGGCAGCGCACACCCGTGCGCACACACACAAATGGCACGGGAGGAGGGGAAAGTTTCCAGCCGCTTCAACCAAATAACCAACATTTGCAAGCTCCAGACAGGCACGGTGGCCAGCACACCGATGCACGCCCCGGCCCCCGAAGCAACGGGGCAGCGCGCCCGGAGAGCGAGGGGAGGGGGCCCGGGGCACCGAGAGAGGGGGGCAAGAGCAGAGAAACCATCTCGGGTTTTTTCAATGGAAGTACCGCCGGTGCCGGGCACGGCTGATGCAGGGCAGGGAACAAGGGGACACCCCCGCCACCCCGGCGACTCTCCCGAGCGGACCCGTGCAGATGGGCAAATCACCGGGGCCGCAAATAAAGAGCGGGGGAGCGGGGCTGGGCTGCACCGCGGAGCCCGGCAGCGCCCGGCCGCCCCGCGGGACCCGCGCCCCCGCCCGCGCCCCGCGCCGCGTTACCTTCTTATTGCATCTGGAGCAGCAGCTTTTCTTCCCCTTCCCCTCTCCTCCTCTCCCTCTCCTGTCCTCTCGGTTTATACCAGCCTGTTCCTCATCTCACAGCCTTCCTCCCAGCGCCATCTTGCAAGCTTGTGACGTTGGGAGCCGCTCACCCCTGACCCACATTTGAATAGAAGCCAAAATGAAAAAAAGAAGAGGAGAGAGCGAGGGAGAGAGGAGAGAAAGAGGGGAAAGAAGAAGAAGAAAGAGCGGAACAAGGAGAGGCAGGGAAAGCAGCAGCTAAGCAAGTGCTGTGCCAGTGTGGAACAGCATCGGCTCCGCTCCCTTGCCAGCTAGTTTAGTAATAAGCAATTTCCTGCTTTTGCAATAAATGTTCCCGCGGCGGGGCTGGGAAAGGGACGGGGATCTGAGTAATTCCCACCGAGGGACCAGGGCTTCCNACCCCGAAACCCAGCCCGGAGCCTGACCACTGCCTCCCGGCAACCCAAATACTGCTGCTCCCTCCCAGGTTTTGAGCAATGAAAAAGGCATTTATTAAGATTATTTCTACCATCACTGATGAGTTCTCAAGTGTGCGTTAAGAGAAATTATATAGATTATAGTTTGTACATGTATTGGAATCTGAAATGAGCTTTATACACAAATTTAGGAAACATCATGTATAGCATTATTTGCATATTAGCTTTTTGCCACTCATATCTGTGTTAAGGACTGTCACTGCATTTTGCATCATTCAGTTCACAGATACAGAAATGGCCTTTGCACCTACAGAATCTGAAGTTTTGTTTTGTGCATTTAATTTTTAGTTATTTACCTATTGGAAGTATATTGGAAGGGAAGGTTATTTGTGTAATGCATCCCTGGTCCTGCAAAATTTCCATGCATGCTTAACTTAAAGCACATCAGTGCTCATACTGAGTAAGAAGGGCTACCCAGATGCTTACACTAAGAGTGTGCCCAGCCTGCAAACTCAACCTATTACTTTGTAAAATATTAAGTTCACTTTACATTTTACATCTTAATCTTACTGACCATTGCCAGTACAACTGCGCAGAAATCTGAATTACCCCTTTGTAGCACTCTCTCCCTTCCATAGCTAATTAATCTATAATAACAGGAGAAATGCACATAACCATTTTTATTGTAATCGTACTTCCACTATCCCATGCAGGAATCACTGTATTAGCTCCAAGTATGAGATGATATTTCCTTTCCTTCTGTGCCCTCACAGCCACCCATAACCAAAACTCTCTGTAGCCTCAGCAAGGCGATTCATTAGTGAAGCTAAGCCTACGTTTAACACATGTCTAATAATTCCCTAATAGCCACAATGCCAGTGACTCTCTCAGCCACTTCCTGTGCAGATCCCTGCAGTCTGCATGCCCTTCAGCTGGATCCCAGCTGCAGCCTAAGCTCTCCATCCCTGATAATAAAGATATTTTCTAGTTGCTCATCCAGAGTTCAAAGTTTTTGCAGGACATGGTTTCTTCAGCTTTACCAAAGTGGCTTGAGGAGCAAATAAAGATAAGGCAAATCACAGCAGCCATATCAGAAGGGTCTGGACTGGTGGTTTGTTCACAGTACACCCAATAAAGGGCAGAACACTAACAGTGGTGAGAACAGCAAACCTGACTGTCAGCACAAGACACAGTGAAGTAGATAAGGATCAATTCAAGCCTCTTCCCCCACCAGGAAAGTTAATTTAAGATCGGTGGTGCTGCTCTGAGCTGTATTTTAAAGCTAAGTGGCCTTGCAAATAGCCAGGGAGGTGTTTCACGCCATTTGTTTCACACTGTGCCAGAGGAATTGGTAGGTAAATACACAGAAGTCCTTGCACTATCTAAACAGGGGCTAAATATATCATAGATATTTTTTTCAGATAGGTTTAGACATTTGGGTTTAGAAAGACCCACTTTTGTGAATCTTTGTGTGGCATTTCAAGACCTCAACAATGCCACCATCTGCCCTCATCTTCCTTCCTTCCGCTGAAGTTTTCCACCCCGGCACAATCTGTGTGCCCCTGCCAGTTCACAAACCAACATCTTTGTTCAGACCTGCTTTCATCAGACATTTGAACAAAGGTGCCAGGTTTTTCACAGGAATGGCTTGAGGCACAAACATTTCAGCCTGTCTGCCAACTTTGCTAGGCAGGTGTTAACTTTTGAGAGCGAAGGGGAGAAAGAAGGCTGGGAAGATGGACAGAAACATCCTAAAATGTGACCACGAGGTTTAGTCTAAAAAGCTTTACTTGTATTTGAATCTTCTCTAGGTTTGGGAACAATCAGTTTGCAGCATCCCTCAGGAAATGGAGAGATGGACACATTTGCAGTAGTGAGGAGACAAAAGAAAAGATAGAAATTAGGTGTCTGGCACCTGGAAATGATATGGTATGATACAGCACTGCATTCAGCTTCATATATAGGTGATAATTATAAGGTTGGAAAAGAACTAATGAGAAAGTTAGACCTGGCACTGTCACTGGAACCAGGGACATCTGTGGAGAATCTGATGAGCCAAGTTGAAGTATGGCCACACCTACCTGGAAAACATCTACTGGCTCACAAGCAGATACCATGATACCTGTAATGTCTCCAAGCAACCACAGCCAGGGAATTTGCCATCCAAACAGAGGGTACACCCTCAAGTTCTGAGAAATCACACCCACTGTGGGCACATCTGGCACTGGTAAAACGTGCCCCTGTGTGTGAAAAGCAAACGGGTTGTTCAGGTGCAGAGAGCAGCATGCTCAGATGAAAGGCTGGATTAGAAGGGTGATGGTGCCACTCTGCTTGCAGATACTGTGGCACAATGGGCATGTTCTGGAGGACGGTTTGGGCTTGTGAATACTTTGAAGAAAGAGACTCTTCTATTTCCAGCTGGACACTTGTCATTAACTTTGTTTTCTAGCTTTATTTCTTCTACTTTAACTGTGAGTTTTTTAGCACTTATACTGAAAAGAGCACAGAGAGGACAGCAGCAGTGAATTGTGCTGGGTGCTCTGCAGACACAGTGGAAAGCTTCAGCTTCCTCCTTGGTGTGTTGATGAGTACATTGAATGCAACACATCCAAGGTAGCTATGACAGATTTTTGCCCTAACAATATACAAAGAATTTAGAACAGAATCCAAAGAACAAGCATATTTCACACCATTCTTGTATCTTAGTCCTTAGTATCTATTCACAATAGCTCTGTAATGCTGTTTGCAAGCAGACAAGTTTAATTAATTGTATCCTGCTCCCAATAAGTTATTGTTTGCAAAATACTCAGACTCAAGTCAGTGACTGAAACCCAGAGGAATTTCAAGGCTTTGGTTTCATTTCAGTTTTCAACAAACTGATGGGTTCAGAAGCAGCCCCAGCCCTTTGTAGCAGTGCTAACAGCAAGTTTATACCCATCCTAGAACAGTAAGAGGACATGGGTAGAATTATTGTAGTGGCAGGCGAGTGCTGTGGGTGAGGAGTGAAGTAATCTGAGCAAAGAAAATGCCATTGCAGAAAGTAAACAGAATAACGACCAAAGGGTGGCCATGTGCCCTTACGGCTCTTCAGTGCCACCTGCCTTCAGTCCCAGCGCTGGTGGATGGCCAGTGCCATCTAGCAGGCAAACAATTGTTTACAGTAGCGAACCGATGGGTAAAGCTGGGCAGAAGAGCTCGCATGAAAACGAAAAACTGCAATTCAAGGAACTAAGCAAGATATGCAGGGCAGAGAATGCCAGTTTAGGACTTATGTCTGAAAGCAAGGTTAAAGCGAGGGGTAACCAGCCTGCTCCCCAGGAACAGATAATGATTTACCTCTAAAAATAAATTGAAACAAAGTTTCTTTGCAGAGGTTTGCACTCATTGTCTCTGCAGTGGGGTAGTCCTGACAGCTCCACGAAAAATGCTGAGGGCCAGAATGTCGGTCTGGAACTGAAAGAGTCATCGTGGTCACTGCAGGCACTGCAATGACCCAGGAAGCTGTGCTTGAATAGTATCAAAACAGCTGGGGATAACTCACGAAATGAAAAAGTTATTTCACTGTCCCCTCCACAGAAATATTCCTCTACAGTCAGACATCTATGTCTGGAAGGTCTGGCAGACTCAGAAGTGCCCATGGAGGACATTCCAATTTTATGCTAAGATGGATTGGGAAAATCTTTTCTCTCTTAGCTGCAAGTGTGCTGTGCTTGAGTGTACATCCTCAGTAAAGCTCCTTCATTATTCACTGGATTATCTGGTTTCCCCACTCTGCTATTTCTGGTCTTCTGACTGCAATTGATGGATGATGCACAGAGCATTACATTTTGACCTTTGTGTAGTAATGTCTTAATTTCTTATATTTGTTCCTGTTTTTACTGATTCAGAACTTGATAGAACACAAATATGAGAAGTAATTTTTTCACGTCTGAAAAGGGAAAGAAAATATGTGATGAAGGAAATTCAGAAACAGTAAATGTAGCCTGAACCCTTAGTATCAAAAATTGCCACAAAGGTCCCCACTTCAGAGCTAGTTTTATGCTGTGGCTGGTCACAGGTTCCCTCAGCTCTGCACTGTTTTGCCTTGTGAGGGTTCTGCTAAAAATCATGAGCTTAGAACCCGATAACAAAAAAAGCAACAAACACAAGACAAAACAAAACAAAACCTCACACAACAGAAGGTAGCAGTTTGAAAAAATAGGTTAGTGGTTTAGTGCTTGTACAAGGTACTGTTTTGTCCACCTCTGCCTCTGTTCATTTTGGTAGAAGTTTTCACTTCCTTGGAAGAGAAGAAACTTGCACTATTTTTGTTGCTAGAAGCTGAAGCGTTTTGCGAGATGTTCTGGCATAGGCAGGGCTAAGGCAAGGGGTTTTGCAACTCTAATCAGATAAAAACGCTGCTTCCATTATAATAAGATCTTTAATTTCTGTTGGCCTGTGAATTTCGTTGAAAATATGTTCATTCTGTACCTATCTCCAAAACATCTGTATTAAATTATGTCTACCCTGCTAGTTAATATAGTCTGTGCAACAACATCACTGCACTGGGCTGTGGGAGAGAAATAAGAGTAAGAGAAAGAAGTGGTGAACAAACCCACTACCTGTGAGTGTTCAGAATAAAGAGAGATTTGCTGAAAATAAGTCTCAAATAGATGTCAAAGGAGATCAAACAAAAATGAAGCATTTCTTCGGCCATGTATAAACAGGGAACAAGAAAAGAACTGGTGTTAGTTTGAAGAGTGGACAAGGAAAAGGATAAAAATTCTTTTGTACCCAAGATCTAAATGAAATTCTGCCATGGCTTTTAAGAAGAACAGTGGAGTTGAAGAAGGGAGCAAAACCAATATGATTAGTTGAAATGAGGGGAAGAAAATGGAAGTTATCAAATAAAGGTGAAAGCAAATCTAAAATATCTTAACGTTTTCAAGTGAGGGAGGCAGTAATTTTCATCCCAGAACTCCAAAGGAGCTAGTACCAGATTGATAGCAACCATGTGAAATAAATTTTTGAGTTGGAGCTTGTTATTGCACGATTTGAAAATAGTAGATATAATACTTTTATTTTAAAAATGATTAGAAAGTTGTCTAAGAAGCCACTGAGTGCATTGGTTTTGGGACCACCGCAGACTTTCAGGAGAGTTTTGAAGAAAAATATATTTAACATATTTAATATATATTTTGTTAAAAGACAGCAAGAGAAGATAAACAGGATAAAATGCGACCATAATGCTGATTTTGCTGAGTGTCCTGGACACTTCATCTATGCAGAGATAACTGATTGTCTAAGCAAGGGGAAATGTAGTAGATCTAATCTATATGGATTTTAGTCAAGCATTTGATATGATGCCACATGGGAAGTTATTCATTAAGACGGAGAAGATGGGGATTAGTACAAGAGCAGTAAAATGTGTAAGAAGTTGCCTGAAGGAGAGATGCCAATAGATTGCTGTTTGGATAGAGATTTCTAGTAATTCAAGATTGAACTTGTTTAATATTCACTCTAATGATCTATTGTCATTTAAGATGGAGAATGGCAAAGAAATGTTCTGATAAAAGAGTCAAGAGGCACCATCATTAACAGCATCAGAGTATTGTGGCTGGTGAGCTGGAAGATGGTGAAAGAGATGGAAATGGGATGCAATTCCATAGAAAAACAAACATACATTTGAGGTGCACTCCACCATTAACAATTGAAAATTAAGCATCTTCTTCAAGCTAATCTAATCCAGTTCTTCTTCTGCAGTCACTGAAAAGAGGAAGATTCCCTGAGAATGGAGATCTATCCTGCCTCCTGTGGGTTCTTGATGTAGGATGAGAGGAATGGTTGTGTGGATATGTCAGTGTCTCTATTAACTATACAGAAGTTTATACAGAAAGATAAAGAAAAGTAGATTCTCTTTAAGGAAGAAAGTTCACTACAGTGTTTAAAAAAAGAAGAGAAATCTCTGTATTAGTTTGTCAGTGGATGACTGTGAACCATCAGTGCATGAGGCAGTGAGAGAAATGACAAATGTGATCCTAGACAAGATTCTTCCAGCAGTAATGGGAAAGCACTGCTGACATGGCACAGGGCCCTGCTGGACCATCATGTCTCTTGCTGGATCTTGTCACAGGTGTTAGGACAGGTATCAGTCTGTCAGGATGCTCCATGTAATCATAAGGGACTTGAGCTTTCCCACAACAGCAGAGAGAGCTGAAAACTATGCTTTACAGATAATGACCCTGGGTGTGAGGGATGTACAGTACCCTGCTGGAGGTGGCTGGGAATTTCTGAGGTGCCAGGATGTCTTCCAGTCTTATCTTTTTAATGTTACAGGCAGGAAAGCGTTAACCATTAAGAACATGTGCACGTTTTTGACCTGCTTTTTCTTGGTCACTTTGTTTGTTTGTTTGCATAAAGTACATATATGTACACACACACATCCATAAGTTCATATTTAAGTGAAGTTTTCCTTCTACTGTTTATTGGGCAGCAGAGAAACATAGAGGCATATTTTGTGTTTTCTGTAATAACCCACAGAGCCAGCCAGTATTTGTTGATATGCTGCATTTCTGAGTATTTCTGGTGATGACTTTCAAGTCATAAAAATCTCTTCTTGTCCTCACATTAGGTAAAAATAATAGGAAAACCACCACCAAATTCAGCTGTACATAAAATCTTTTTGCTTCCTTCATGTGTATGTACTTAGAGAGGCAGTGTGTATAGTATGCATAAGTAATTAATGCTGTGAGCTGGAAGAATGAATTATTGTCAGATGGAGGTAAAGCATGCAATATGGTCAAGTAAGCAGTTCCAATAATAGCTGTGCTTATAGAAGCAAAATGTAATAGATGGCAAACTCTACAGGTTGCCAGATTGGTGTCAATGTGGGGCTTTGTTGCCAGTTGGTGACCAGGGGACAGCAGAAGGATTGGTTTTAGCTGAATGCTTTTAAGCTTACGTGTTACCACACGTAATGAGATTGCTTCTCAAGCAGTGGCACTTAAGCAAAGGGCAGACATAATTTTAGCTTGATTTAGTTGGTGGAGGTCTAACTAAAAAGCACCTTTTCCTCTCTCCCTAGCTTGGCATTTTCTCAGTGAGTGAGAATGTATTCTAGGTGCACATGAGCCATGTCCTGTTGTTCCTGGGGCAGCTGGATCGGGGTGATACGTGCCTCTCCACCTGAGAATTTAGCTGAAATAAATGGAATTGTAATAGAGCAACTGGGCTGTGCAAACTCCCCAAAAGCTGGCACTGCCCAGGGTAAAGTACAAGCCCAGGGAGCACTCTGGTTTTGGACAGGTCACAGCAGTGTTTTTAATTAATGTGGTAGAAAAGATAATAAAAAGAGAAATATGCACACAGACATTGGTCTGTATTAACAGAGTATCAGGGGCCTCAGAATCAGTGTCACACACTCAGGCACACACAGAACATGCAGGCACACCCTGACTGGGCAGAGTCCCGAGAGGGTTTGCTCCCTCCCCTGCCCACCTCTTCACAAACAGGCAGAGTTCAATTCCAGACTGCCCAGCATACAAAGCAGATAAAGACTGGCATGGAAGAGCCCATGGGCAGCTTGGCAGCCTCAGTAGTTACTGGTATCAAAGGTCACTGAATGCTAAAAAATAAATATGTTACAGTGCCAGCAGGGCACTTGTGACCCAAGATAAAAGTTTGTCTATCACCAGAGATACATTTTCATGTTTGGTACCTATATGAACTGTATTTACTGTGATTTTTCAAGTGTTCATGAAAACATACAGGGGTGAAACATGTTTTGCTTAATGCTGGCAAGGGGATCTGCTTCAGAGGCCAGACCCTCTCACTCTAGTATGCACTGTGCTGTTTTCATGGGTACACCTGAGCTGCAAAGCAAAGAAATTCACTGTTTCATTTCTGACTCAGGGTTCTGATACTTCTCATTCTTTTTACTCTTCAAAAGTGTAGTCGCATCTTTCTGTTCTAAAAGCACTTTTCCGTTGGAGTCTGACTTCACTGGTGCTGGGTTAAGTCCAAAATTACTGCACTGGAGCCACTGGTGTGATATGGGTGAAAGGGAGAGAGCCTCCAGCCCGCTGCCTGACATTGTTAAGCAAGGTTATAAACACCATTGGTCAGTTCATATTCATCTTCTGTGATTAGTGCCAGTGGCAATGGAAAGCCTGGCCAGTCATTTCCTACCGTGTAATGCAAGGTGACTATAGTTCAGGGGACAAAGGACATGAGATTGGGGTTTTTTCAGGGACAGACAGAGGGCTGGTTATGAATGTTTGGGGCGCTTTGGTTTCATTGTTGTCTGTATCAGCACGGAGGGCTGAGCGGCGCTTTCTTGCAGATCTCCAGTACCAGTCCAGAGGTCATGCATGGGAATGGGGACTCTCTGCTGCTCGCTCTTTTTAGTATTTGCATTGGTTTTTTTCTTTCTGTTTCTCTTGGAGGCACAAATCTCCAGCAGTATTCTTGTTTTAGCTTAAGGACAATGTAAATAAAAAAGCAGCATACTAGAAACCCAGTTAAAGGTGGAATTCCTGGTGCTCTTCTATTGCTCTTGGGCCAGCACATCATTTACAGCAGCTTTTAGCCTGCTCTAACAAGCAAAGACATCTAACAAGATGGGTGACAGGATGGTGCAGGGACAGGCAACGGCAGATATCATTGACTGGGAACTTGGGAACACAAAAGATGCCACAGTGGCCACCTAGCACCACCCATATGGTGTTCACAGGCTAAGAGCATCCCTAGCAGGACTCTGGGCTGAATCAGAGGAAAACTTTCAACTTTTGCTTAACTTCTGGTGACAAATTCAATATTCTAAACCCTAATGCTGGCCCTACTCCTTGGTATAACATTTGCCAAGTAATAATCTACTTATCCAAAAAGTGCACTGAAGATCAGCCTTGACATAGAGAGTAAAACAATAGACATCATCAACACTATTGCTGAAAAATATCTTTAGCTTGTCAGCAAAAATGTAGCATTTTTCATTTGTGGCTTTACAAACACTGGAAAAGGATGCAGAGCAAGAAATGCTGCACTCATAATTGTAAAAATAAAGAAACAAAGGAGTAAATATTTGTGCCAAGTGCTCAGACAAACAAAGGTGGAAGGAAGATTCTGGAGACATGAAGGACTAGAATTGTGTGGCTGTGAAAGCAACGAACAACACCAGCACTGCCCTTTGCATCCTGCACAACAGATACGCTGCACTGGCTCTCCCAGGGGCTCCTGAAGGAAAGCACTGCACCTTTGTGCATACCAAGTACTCACTCGCTCTTAGGGGCTGAATTAGGGAAGAGCTGGATACACAGGAGGAAAGGGACTGGAACAGCTGGGCCCGTCTGCAAGCTCTTTCCATTCTCCTGGAACCCTTACAAACACATCTAAAAAGGCTTGGACTTTAGTTTGGGATCTGGGAGCTTGCACAGAGGCTGAGAAACAACCTGACATGCCTTGGGCCGCATGATTCCACATCGGAAACTGGTTAGAGCACAAGCATTTCTGCATCCCACTCCTCTGCTTAGATGAGCAACCCACGCCTCTATAAATCATCCAGGAGGCACTCAGGTTACTCCAGCTTTGTGTGAGTGCAGTAAATCAAAGACCTGTACTGAGGGGAGACCCATCTGCCTGCTGGCTGCCGGGGCATTAAGCAGGGCAGATGCCGCTGCTGGTGACTGAGCTGCCACCATGCCCTTGCTTGCCATTTTTGAACAGGGCTTGATTCTTCTGGTACAAAACAGAGTTGCTTTTTCCTTGACTATTCTTAAATATGCATTCCAGCTATCTTTCCATCTGTTATGAAACACTCAGGATAAGATCACTGAGGAACCTGTAGCAAGACAACTCTGACAATTTCTGGATGCTGCAGATCTTTTGGCACTTATCTCTTCAATTACTGTCTTGAATATGCAATAGAAACTACATTTTCCCACTCCTCTATAGTTACTACACTTTCCTGGGTGGGTGTTCCCAGCCCCTGAAACTCCTGTCTCCTTCATTATCAAGCATTCTGATGTGCTGCTGACTGCTCTGTTCTTTATCCTCTCAGTCCTTTTTGACCCCTTTGGGTCTCTATGGGGCAGCAAAGGTGGTGGCTTCAGTAAGGAGTAAGCCCCTGTTTCTGACAGCTTGCTGCTTGACCAAATTGAGTGAAACATCTCACAAGAAATTGATCTCACTAAGTGTCTTCCACTTGCATTGGAACTGAGAATATTGTTTTAATCTCTGTAACCACAAATGCTTTGAGATTTGCCTAATTGAGATGATACAGCTCCTCTTCTGCAGGGATTTCAACAATGGAAGTCACCAGAGGCAATCTCGACTTAAGGCAGGCATGTTTTCTCTCTTCTTTGGAAATTACTTTGTCCAAGAGGGCCCAGATTTTTTGGCTTTCAGGAAGTGAAAGCACGAGCAGTGAGAGAGATCTCAGTGACAAAGTGAGGAATTTGATTGTTTTGTTACTGTGATTGCATGGCTGGATTTTTATTAGTTGCAATGTCTTGCCTGGCTCTGCACAGAACAAAGTATGAGTAGTATGGGACAAAAATGCTTCCAGGGGCACTGGAGAGACATTTTTATGGTCGTCTTATAATTATGATAAACAAAGTTCATCTATTACTTTTCTTTTTCTGCTAAAAAAGCAAGATTGAAATAAAATGTTAGAGCAGGAAAATGTACTTTTTTAAGACGAGCCGATAAACTGTTAAAAATGTATGTATGTATATTGATGTTGCTGCTCTTTCTGCTTTGAACAACTGGCTACATTTTGTTCTTAATTATGAATTAAAGGGTTTGTATGAACATGTCTACATTGGAGACCCCCAAGTGATTCTGACATGAGGGTGAACTGTTTTTTTTTTCAGCCAGGATTGAAATTATTTACCTCTTGAACAGCATCTGCAGCAGCGTAAGGCACGGAAGCAATTTTTCTTTTGTAAGAAGATGAAAAAGAAATAAAAAAGGAGTCAAAGAGTAAGCGGGCTGAATGGGCCATTAGCACCAAACTCTAAAGATGTAGAAGTCAAATAGGATAGAAAAGCCCCATAAATTTTTACAACTCCTCAGAGAAAAACACTGTGATTATTAAAACATGAAACCTTGCTTTTCTGAAATGCTTAAAAGATTAATATAGAAATGTCATTCTGTGGCTGCTGGAGGGATTATCCTTAATGGGAATGTTAGAAGTTATTTTAATGTAAAGCAAACATAGCCACCAAAGAAAGATCAAAAGTGGAACAAATTCAAGGCTCTTGGTTTCAGGAAAATGAAGTTTGTCAAGAAATTATTTCTACTCTGTTAATTAGAACAAGTGAATTCTCCATAAATACTGTATATATATGATATAGAAAGTGATGACCTCATCTAATTAGTCATTACCTAATCCAATCACTAGCACAAGAGCAAGTCTTAGGTCTCTTTTATGAAAAATTTTGTTCCCTTTTTGGCTTGAGAAAAAGTGTATTTTTTGCTAGTGCACATTTTTGTGAGGTCATGTGCGTGTGCCCGAATAGCTTTGACGATAATCCACCATCTACGGGCAGGGGAAGGTCGGTCACATGGCACAGTGGCAAATGCTCCCAGAGTTTGTGATCTTTTCCATGCAAGGGCAAATTCAGTGACTTTTTGTTTTCTTTTCAATCTAGCATTGTTACTCATTTTAGATGTAAACTGACCACAGAGCAACACACTGCTTTGGTCTCTGTGTAAGCCTTTGAAGTCCAAATAAAAACTACAGCGTTGCTAATTTAGAGGGAAAAAAAATGTCATATTTTCTTTGCTGTTCAGGACAGCACTTAGTTCTCTGTCTGTCCTGGTTTGGGCAGTGCTGCCATCAAACACCTGATTCTGTTAGACCCAGTTAGCAGCGCCAGACTATCAATTCCAGGAGCAGTAATTGCCTCACAAATTGTGCCACCATCGACTTGTTTTTTCCGCCAACATGAGGCACAAAACCACACTACAGCATGCAGCAGTGCTCACACATTGCTGTCCTTGTTCCCCCGTAAAAGGGTTGGACTTGCAGAACACAGTTTCTTTTAACAGTTATTTCTAAAAAGGTCCATCATGCCAGTACTCAGCCCCAGCCTGCTGGCTTTGCTGAAAAACTTTCCCAGAAAGTAAGAAAGTGCTAAATCATTCTATGCAGTGTGAAAATTCACTTGTTCAAATGCTTAGTGTCATATATGACAGCAAGGTTTTACTGTGTAATAAGAATTATTTTTTTGCAAATAATTGCCAATATTTATAGGGAAGTTTTTTTTCAAACCTGCTGTCTTTTTCCCTTGTCTTATCCTGGACACAGACATAAATATCACAAAAAATTAATGTTATTTTTTACTTGCTTGCAGTCCTGCAAGTAGCCAACACTCAGTTTGCTGTTCAGACAAGGTACCACCACCACGTGCTGGTGACCAGTCAACAGAAATTTTGCTTCAAGCTGGAATCCATTTTTTAAGACTTCTGCAAGCACCAGAGAGCCCTGACAGGAAGGTACTGCAGTGCCTGAGGTGTTCCAAGGACTCAGTGCATGGGAGGAAGATCTTAGTTGAAATACAAGAATTTATTTAATTGTCAGGATTTACAAAACTCCAAGCAATTTTTATTGGAAGATTCTAAAATGTGTCCGAGAATATCGATTGAAGATCTGTTGAAACGGGGTCAGAATTTATAGAACCAAATATTTCATTTACAACAGAAGACAAATTTACATTAGTTATGCACCAGAATTGTACCTAACAACTCCTCTTAGGCTTATTTTTACTTTCTTGCAATTCTTTTTAAAATATGAGAGTGTAGTTGGTATCTAGGAGCTTTTCTCCAGATAGTCTCAGGAAATGTGCTGTTAAGATAAAATGAAAATGCCTTAACTTCCTGATGTACAGTCACTTTAAGCTACCAAATCCATTAGTATTTTCCTCACCAATCTGGTGCCACAATGACAAAAGCAATTTATCTATTTTTTTGTTACGAGTCATAGGCTACAGAGCACATCGTACAAATGAAGTGTCTGTGACAAAATACTCAAGCTGTATTGAGCAAGTGTGCACCACCCTAAAACACAGGGCAGTAATTCTTGCTTCCCTGGTGTCCCTCTAATTTGCAGCCATGTAGAATAGCAGAAGAAAAACAATTAACATGTTCTATTCCTTCATTAAAATATGATTGCTTGATGATGATATCAAATGCAGGGCAAGAGCCATTGCACAGAAGCTCAGGATTTGCAGCCTTGCCCTGCAGAGCTTGTGCTCATTCTTACACATCAGTGCTCAACACCAAATGCACAGTTACAGCAGCAGGTTGGACAGAGAACTTGATTTACAGAGTTGTGGGATCCTACCTGTGAACATCTTCCTTCCTCAATTGCATTCAGTGTTCACTGTTCATTAACTTCCTGCCTCCTCTCATCCCCACACCGTGTTTCCAGAAGAACCCATTTTCCTGACTGACTTGCCGGGCTGACAGAGCTGAATGATGAAATCTTCTAGTTGCAAGGTGCCAAATGCAGAGTGACAATGCAGGGATCCCAGTTGCGCCACTAATGAGCTGCAGGCCTGGTGGAGAAGTCGGGCATGGAGGCGGCAGGACAGGGCTGCAGTTTGTTCAGGAAGAATTATAATTCTGTTCAAGTCAGTTCTAGCAGGGCAGCTCTACGAGTGGCAGCCACAGAGCCTGTGTTTTACTCATCTTACCTGCTTAATCCTTGTCCAACCTGCTGATGCTGCCAGAAAGACAAGGTGCCATCTGTCCTCGTGGGGGTTTTTATGTGAATATAAACTTGGTGGGTTTCATGTCATTTCATACAGCGACTCCAAATCTGTGGAACAAAAACTTCCAGTCACTTCCAAACTGAACATTTCAATGCTTAATGTGTGCAAACACCCTGTGTGCTGGTAACTCGTGTTTTGTACCTGACACCCATTTCTGCATTCTGCCTCAACACCCATGGCAATGAATCTTCTTGAAACTGGAGCATGACACACTGAGGGGTGTGTTGTTTTTCTTGATGTTGCTCTGGCAAATGAGCTATCAAGCTAACAATGTTGATATTCTTCTCTCTCTCTTTTT
>WAAG01047161.1:20731-49685 GCA_013390105.1 Tichodroma muraria
AGGTGTTTCTGATTCTCTTAGTTCTTAGCATGACACCGAAGACCTGGGTGTGCAGATGCCACTTGATATCAAAAGGGGTGCTACACTGTATCCATGTAGTATCCAGAAACTCAGGAACTTGAATACCAAAGCAGAATAAGATGTTGAACAGGATGGGATTCCTTCTAGACCGGAGCTGAGCTCAGCATCAAGGAGACTCGGAGATCTATTTTTCATATATTAATAGCAGTATGGCTATTAATTAATTAATATTAATTAATATTAATTATTTAATATTAACTAATTAATGCCAGAGTTTTTTGAACGCGCTTTTCACAGCTCCTTGCAAATGTTACCCAAGGAGAAGTGGTGGTATGGCACGGGTGATGCAGTGCTGAACGAACAGTGAACCCCTCGCTGCACAGACTCCTGAGCAGAACGGCAGGATTCATAAGGATGGCAGACACAGCACATTCAGCTTCAGAGCAGTTTCCAGACTCTCAGTGGCCCTGGTTCATCCTCTCATGCACCACGGGTGCTGGGGTGCAGGGCAGGTTAGCAGGTCTCACTAGAGTCAGTGGAGATAGGCTGCTGGGGAGTGGTACAACCATTTGGGAAGTCAGGCATAACACATACTAGCAAGTGTCTTAAGCTTGTCTAAAGCCATTGAGCTTTTGCAGCACTTTCCATGTAGGGCTCTACAGTTTCTAGTGTGGAAAAATAAGGGACTGACTCTTCCCTGCATTTAAGTGACTTGTGTTTCTGTTTACACCTTCACACAGAGAGTGATCAGAGCTATCAATTCAGCTGGCTGATACCTTTCAGCTGAAGCAAGGGTATGAAAAGAGTAATAAATAACTGGGCCCTGAAATTTCCAGTTTAGTTTGTGAACTGTGCAGATCTCGGCCACACGCATCCTCTGTGTATGGTAGCTTTGCACTTGGAGAACTTACTTCTCCATAAAAGAATTTAATTCTGCAAGTATAGGCAAATAAGTGGCTGTGTGTTGGTGTGAGAGAAGGATGCACCAGGGCACCATTTGGGGATTGATCTGACAGTGGCAACAAAATAGGAGTCACTTGGACAGTGCTCTATCAATCCATGAGAGAGATATTCACTAGGAACCAGACTGAACCTGAAGGAATATTTTAAAGAAATTAAATTAGATTAAATTTCCCAGCAGTTGAGTTGTGTACACCCCAAATACCACCTGCTGGAACTGGACCTCATGGGTTTGCCATTGCTGCTTTAGAAACACACATGGCTGTGCCCCGGCTGCTTGACATGCGAAAACTGGCACAGGGGTGTACTGTAATTGTGGGGAGAGGATTTATTCCACCAGCAGGTTCCTGCTGCATTTGTGCACAGCACACAGTTAGTGTCTGGTGATCAGAGTATTCACTAGCAGAGTGCATGCAGCGAGAATGAAATGCATCTTACAGCCATCCCTTTATATTAAAGCTGTAACACACTGTGTTTGGATGCAAGCCAGGCACGGTTCTGTGTAAGATCTTGTTTACCCTTTCATCGTGAGCGTTCCCACAAACTGCTGCTTTCTCACTTTCGACTTGTTTTCAGTTTTACATGGGGATGGTGAGGCAGGTTTCTGAAAACACAGTGGCAAATCAGTGACCTCGCAGTGTGCTGTAAATGCCAGGAACCCTGTGGAGAATACAAACACAATTAACCATGTAAAGTGAGATATAAGAGAGGAACCTGCATGCAGATGTACAGCAAGGCAGTTGGCAAGCTGTGAAATAGGGACTTGGGAAAAGTCATGAAAAAGGAGAAATTTTTCATTTTCTTGCTCACATCTTTTCATCGAGAAGCAGAGTGGCATGGTAAGGATGCAGAATAGTATGGAGGGCTGAAAAATGATGGCAGGAACTTCCAGGCTACTTCCAGGCCCCAATGCAAAATGCCTTGCCAGGGCAGCAGTTCAACAGTGCAACAGGGCAGCTCAGCAAAGCACAGCACAGCATAGTTCAGTGTTAGCACAGCACAGCTCAGCTCAGCGTTAGCACAGCACAGTACACTGTAGCACAGCTGAGCACAGCTCAGCTCAGCTCAGCTCAGCTTTAGCACAGCACAGCACACTGTAGCACAGCTCAGCACAGCTCAGCGTTAGCACAGCAGTAGCTCGCACAGCACAGCCGTAGCACAGCATGGCACAGCACAGAACAGCGCAGCAGTCTCCTGACATCTTGTGGCTTGGCCGCAGAGCACAGCCATCCCTTCCCCCACATCCCCAGGCACGGGTGTCAGCTGGAGCTGACCCTGGCATTACCTGCAGCCACTGGAGATCCTTATAGATCCCTGCATTCCTCTCACAAATACAGGGGCACTGCTTTTCCCTCCTGGGCAAGAATGAAGGGGTTTGAGTGAGCCTGTTTTCCCCAGCACTTGTGCATGAGGTCTACTCAGATTTACACCAAAGGGGCACCAGAACTGGCAACACAGATGAAGTCTACCCAAAGTGGATCCCAGATTCTGCATCTGTCGTTAACTGGTGGAACAAAACCCAGATCCGAACATCCCAATTTTGGTATCATCTTCCCATCCCCAGCACCTCACTGATGTAGTCAAGGTCTGCTGATTGGAATTGCTCATTTCTTTTGGTTGCAATGACCCAGCTTCAATGCTAGTCATGCATCGTCTCTAGAGGGAAGGATAGGAATTTTAAGTATTTAATAAGGTGCATTTATTTTTAGACACTGATTACATTTTTTAGAAAGCATGGGTATCGAGAATGTTAAATTTATACACATACAGAAACCCACACAATGCAATCCTAGCCTCCATTGTCTAAAAATATAGCTGCCTCTGGAAATATTAATGGTAAAGTCTTTTGTCTCCTCTGAGGAACTGAGACTGGCTCTGATATTTGCCAAAGTTACTCAGTTTCAGAACTGGCAAAATGATGAATACGCTGAATTGTGTAAGCAGAGAAATCAAGTAATTTTCCTGGTGTTGGTCCCAATGAATCTCTTCTGGGTTACTCATTACACCAGGCTCTTACTCTGGGCTTGATTTGCAGTGGGAGGGCAGAGGACAGCCAGAGCTGGGGCTGGAGCTTTTGAACACCATGGCTGGGACTGGTGAAAGCTCAGGCTGGAGTTACAGAGCTGTTGAGTGATGAGGAAGGAGGAGGAAATGAGCTTCTCAGCTATTTTTTGCAAGTATATTTCACACATTTTATTCTACAGATTGGCAAAATGTGGTGCCTAGGAAAAGACACACAGTCAGTATTGACCATTCGTTCTGTGGCAGCACTGTGTGGAGGAGTGGCTTCCCCACCCTGCTCCCTTCCCTCGTCTAGGAAGCATGGTTCAAAGAGGAAAGGAAATTACACGGAAAAGGGAGAGAGGGCTCATGCTGATGTGGAGCCCTGGGAGGAAACCTGTGGCCAGCATTAGGACTTAAGAAAGATTATCAGCATTTTCCAAGATGCTGAGCAGGAAATACATGGAGAAAGTCATATGGTCAGTTGGTAAGAATTCATCCCCATTCCCATTCTCCTCCCATTCTTTTACAGTTTGGAAGTTAGCCTCTGGGGACACCATCGTGCAGAGATGGCAGCAGAAGGAGACAGAGCAGTGTGGCTGGGAAGCACTGTGAGAAGCTGAAATTTCCTTTTCCCTCATGTCTGTGGGATTTCCAGCACATCTGCATCATAGGGAGGTAGGTACACCAATTTGGATACCACTTCAGCCTCCACTTCACCATTTGGATACACTCATCTCCAGCAAGGGCTGTTATGGGAAAGCCAAGGAGTTACAAAAGCTTCAGCTGTCTGGTTTGAGTTTGAGAAAGTGTGGAATGGAGGAAGTGGCACTAACACGAGAGGTTTCTCCCAATACTCTCAGTTTTTCAATGTACTTAAAGTTTGTAATTTAGGAAAGATCCAAAGGAGTCTTTCACACACTTCATACAATGCCTTTGAATGTGTCACAGTCTTGGCTAAAAATAGAAATTGAGCTAATGGGCAGATGCTGTGTTCTGTGATGAAACTTGCACTAAGGTTTTATAAGATAAATTGCCCCTGACTTCGTGTTACCCACACGACAATTGTGGCTACTGCAGCAGTGACAGCAGGACAGACAGACCACGTCCAGTTCAGCTCTATCAGTCCCTTTGTAAAAGGCTGCTTCAAGTAGACAATTGGCTATTTGTGCCTTGTGGCTCCTGTCTCAAGAGAAGTTATAAACTGAAAGTGATACCAAGTGTTATACAAGGGGGAAACAGAAAAGGCACAGAAACTGAAGTAATTAAAATTATTTTTAAAAATACCTACTAAAAAATGTAATTATATAAAAATGTGTGTTTATTCACACAGCCACATGCAAAGCCACACATATGTGAAAGCATGTTTCATTGACATTTTAAAAGAAATTACATTTTCGAAAATATATATTCAGTGTTCTGTTGCTGCAAACCAAAGTCATCTGTTTATCTTGACAGCTAAAGAGGGTGAAGGCAGCTGCAATTTGAGCTTCTCTGCACTGGCCAGCTGGTAGCTTAAAGCCAGCAAACCGGAAGGGGGAGGTGAGTTATTCCCACTGGCTGGTCTTAGAAGTGGTCACTGTACAGATAGCTTTGGAATTCCGAGGGTTATGATTCTCCTAGGGACTGCTGGGCTAATACTGTTTTATATTTTCTTAAGGCCAAATGGTCTCTGGAATCCCAGCATCAGGCAGCCTCCAGCACCACACACTTGCTCGGGGCCACCAGTACAGAAACAAATGCATCACTTACTTTTTCCATACTTCCCATTTGTTTCTCTCAGTTGTCTTTGAATCACTGTAACCGTCAAGGTGCTGGAAGTGGTATTCACTTACAAACACCGGGAGTATGGGATCATTACTAGAAACTAGAAACATCAAGCAGATCAGATCCAGCTCCTTAGAGTGTCTTTAGAGGATGCCCTGCTCTTGATGTGTATCTGGGAGAAAGAAGTGTTACCTTGCTTTGGCAGCTGCCCCTGCAGAGCTGGCACAATGGCGTGGACAAGGGGCTTATTTGAATGGACAACAAGAAGAAAGAGAAAGGGGGGGGGGGATGTGATTTATACCCATTTCATTATTTTCAGTGACAAAATGCTGCATATAAGCTGGTTACAGCTGGGTTTCTTGGATGAGCCCAAAGCCCGGTGTGTGCGCGGCTCCCAGATCACCCCGTGCGATACCTGGGGGTGGGAGCCCTCACACCAGTGCTCTTTGACAGCAACACGCAGCCTGTTTGTCACCACTCTGAATTGGCTGCAGTGATTTCTTTATTCATCCTTTTTCTGCGCACAGGTTTTGTGATTTCTGAATTGCAATGTAAAATGTGTTCGGCTCTTAACAAGCCATGTGGAAAAGCGATGTTGGATATATAAGCATGCAGTGTGTCTGGAAGCATTGCCATATTTTTCTCTGAAGAATTTGTTTAGGTTATATAAAATAAATAGACAGGAACCCTTGGGTTTTCATTTGGTGGTTCTCCCTCTGTTCTGCTTGGCTTCTCAGCTTTCAATAGATCCCAAGGTCAGGCTGTTATTTGTTGCTAGGCCAAAGTGGCAACCTCCCACCCTAACAATGCTGCTATCTTCATATCATCTGAGCTATGGGGGCCACATTGTGATGCTTTGGCAGTGTTGCTAGGGAGGTTGCTAGGTTAGACTGATGTCACTATGTGGGTTATAAATTGCCTTCACCCTGCTGGCCTTAACTTGGCCCCTAACACAATGATCTAGTAGATGGCATCGAAGTGTTCAGAAGAGACATTGGAGCAATGTCTTCGGATCCTGAACTTGGCAGCAAACACATGTAGGAGCCATTCAGTAATCTAGAGAATAAAATAAACTGTTGTATGAAATGCCTTCCTTCATGTCCAGAAATTAACAAAATTGATGCACAATACCCAGTTTCTACCCACATGTGTGTGCTAAACCAAGGCTTTACCTTAATGCAGGCTGTGTGCCATCTGCATGCACCACTGTTAAGAAGAGGAAAGAAGTTTTATGATGACAAAAGTGAGACCTGAGGAAACAAGGTAGGGGAACTGAGAATTTCCCAGCTTTGAGTACTGTGTGTCACAACTGCAACTCTACTAAAATGTGCCGCCAATGCCTTTATTACCACAAAAATGGCATTTCATATAGTCGAGTTATTTACATGTTCCTAGCTTGTGACCTCAAGGAATGTTTTAATCTTGCTTGTTACAATAACCAACAATAGCCGAAGAGTCATTTTAATTGATTTTTCAACACATTAACATATCAAATCTAAAAATTCCATGTTCTGCAGAATATAGGTGTGCGTGTGCACACGTGTGTGCTCATGTGTGCATTTGATTTGTTTTGAGAAGGAATAAATAAAATTATATAAACATGCATGCCCTTCAGAGCTGTTCTGGTTTAATAAGTAAATACATAATTAGACAGGCTTTTCTTTATGCATGATGTCTTGATATGCAGAGCTTTAACTGCACACCTCTCATCAGCCTTAATGAAATTTATGTGGCTAAATCCCCATGCATTGTGTTGAACATACACCTTAGTATATTTGTAATTAATTTTTAAAGACTGCAGACCAGAACACAGCCCCGACAGTGCTGTGTGAATCCATAGGGTGTATACATATTTATAAATACTTTAAAAATGCATATTATATTTCGCCCACAGAGCATAACATCTCTGCTGGCTGGAAACATGTATTAAAGAAGGTAACAAAAATCCAGAGGAAATGTCTTTGAAAAATTGTTAATACACATGGGCTACAGCTGCCTTTTAAAGATTAATTTCTTGGCCATTTACAATGTGGTTTTTATTATCAAAAGCCAATGGACCATATTACCAAAATCTTGCTTTGTAAATTCCTTTTGTGCTTCTTGAGCCTGTTCTGTTCCACAGAATCTGGCAGACTGACACCGTTGTTCACTGAGAACTGGGCCTGGGTGTCCCAGGTTAGTTGTGTGTCCTGCTTGGTGTCACTGGAGGAAGCAGCACTCCTTGTGAGTGCGCTGAATGGAGATCTGAATCTTTGTTTCAAATGTGGTTTGCAAGGCTGGAAACATAACTTTGCAGAGTCATACACATGGGTATAGATATTTGCATGCATTAAATATGTGGAAGAGTTTAAAGAGCTGGAATCATACTTTTAAAAATGTGGTCTTATTGAAGCTGCACTAGTTCTAACTAGATTATTATAATTTCTTTCAGTTGTTGATTCCCTATAGCATTTGAAAATGAACTAAAGACTGTATCAAAAACATTTACTGCTTATTCTCTATCTTCTTTTTCCTTTTCCTGGCCTTCCCCTTTTCTTCTCTCAAGACTTCCAGAGTTTAGCTTAGTACCACGTAGTCCTCGTTTTCAATATGGGACTGGACAGAATGTAAAAGCACACACCTCTGTGTACACAGCACATCCTGCCCTGTCTCTGTTTCAGCCTCTAAGCAGCAACGTTTCTTACACGCAAACAATTCAGGCTCTCTTCACTTCCTCAGATCCAAAATCAGACCTTTTCAGGTTCTTCTTAGACCTGTAAAAAGCAAGGGTGAGAGTGGAGAGGGAGAATGAAGCCAGCCGCTGTTAAATCCTGCCAAGTAGTAGCCCAAGGAAGAGGAAAGAAACTGCAGGCTCAGAGCTGTATTAAGCACAATAAATTGCTCTTACCCCTTAGCAAGCCATGAGAGGATGGACAGTCTGCTGGATCCCAGACATGGGCGAGTGCCTTTCCCAGAGCAGAGGCTTGTCCTCTGTGACCTTGGGCAAATCATTTAACCTCTCTCCGTATCACTGTTCTGTTTCTGAAATGAAAATAAACGGCAGTAATGCACCAGGAAGGCTAAATGTGCTGGTGATTATGAGGGGCTCAGATGAGGATGAAGGTGAGATAAATACTTTAGACAGATAAAAAAAAATCCTTCCTCAACTCCTGTGAAACCTTCAAACATTAAACTCAGCTTCTTGGTATGACAGACAGGATGTATCCCTCAATAAACAGGATGGCTTGCATTTTATCATTGCAGTGTAAGTAGATGAGGTTTTTCCAGGGCACTTTTGTTCTTATTCCTCTGGTGGCACTCAGAGTGACATTTCCATATTTGCAGCACTGGTGTGCAGGGCACTCCAAGGTGACTTATTTCAGTACAGGATTCCCTCCCTGACTGGACCCATTCATTTAGGTCTTTGTCTGGTCATACAGTGTGTGCATTAACACTGAAGTATTCATTTCTTGGAAAGTGTTAAAATCTAATATGTAAATGTTGATTTTTTTTTTTTTTAATGTGCTCCTGGGGCTTTTTCATCTTTGCCAGAATTAAGTGCAAAGGGAATTTTTGCAGCCGACTTGTAAATTCCTGACAAGAGGAGTTTATAATAGAAGTGTTGACATAACCTTACCTACAGTGACAACTGAGGCAGGTTTGTTAGGGAAGCAGCAAATAATTTCCTTGCAGGAAAGCAGGAGTTGGGCATAGAAGGTAAGGCAGCTAAATTTTTTTCCCTGAGAATCCCCGGAGGCTATTGTGTGAGACAGCACGTGAAATGAAGCTGAAGCAAATCGAATAGCAGGCAGAAGAAACACTCTGGAATTTGCTCATTTTCATGAAGAAGGTGCAGTTTTCCTCTTATAATTTTTTTTACAAGCTGTGTTTCTCCCCTCAGAGGTAATCATGAAGGTCTTACAGCAAGTCAGTGCTTGCTTTTAGCTTTAAAGCTCTCTCCTTTCTTTCTCCCTGAACACCTAAGGCAGTCAGGAATGAACTCTGGTGCCTCAACTCCATGCCTTCAACAGGAGCAGGAACCAGCCCTTTGTTTGCAATCCGTCTGTCTCTTACAAGTAATATTTTTTTAAAAAGCTACTAAATCTTATTTCCTTGAGTCACCTGCAAGAATTCAAAACCTGAGAATTTAACAGCCCAGCAATAGATGGACAAGCCCTTGTGCAGCCAGGCTGAGACACAATAAACGTTGCTGTCACTTAAACAAGAACCAAACCTACTGATAGAAAGAGGTGATTTTAACGTAAACCTGAAGCCAAAGGAGCATACCTAGAGTTGATTCTTAGTGCCTTTATTTCCCCAAAATCAGCTGAGGGGTTTTTTTATACCTGTGACTTCTCTCCTGGACAAGGCAAAGAGAAGTTTTTCAACTCTTCTTGCAGGTATAAAATCAGGCTGTATTCAGAAGTGCCTTTCCTCCACTTCCCTATACCTTTCTGCTGGCTATAATTCTCCCTGAATCTTTGGGATTAACCTCTAAATGGCATTCTATTTCCCAAAAGGTTTAACAAAATCGTTTTTACACATTTGCTGGGATGTTTATGTGTGGAGGCAGTGCCCATTGGCAAGTGGCAGCAAGATTTACAGTGAGCTGGCACACTGCAGAGCCTGGGTGCTGGGAAGAAGGGACAATGCTTGACTTCCTCCCTGCTCAGCCTCTGCCCTACCCTGGCATATTTGGCAAAATCCTGAAGTAACTTTCCTGGAAAGGTGAAAGGTCAAGGGACAGAGTATTCAACACATAGTAAATAAAATAGGTGGTTGAAAGCAGAGAAAAGGACAGCTCTGAAATGGGAAAGCCAGAACTAAACCCCCTCAGTACTTCCTAATTATCCTGGGACAGTTGTGGGCAGCAGAGTGTGCAAAGCACAGGAGCTGCTGCTGAGGGCAGAGGGCACCGAGCAGCACTGCTGGATGCATTCTGTGAGTGCTGATGGATTTTCAAACCTCCTTTTCACTGCAGTGTGGTTGGAAGGGCAACATGAGCTGGTCTGGCAGGATAGCAGTGACAGGGGAAGATTAACCAGTAGGCGACCAGTATGCACAAAACGTAAAGAAAAGCAAAGACTGCAGATTGTGCATTTGCCTTCTCCCTTCCCATTAAAACAATATTTTTTGCCCCTCCCTATATCCTTTCACTTTAATACATGTTGAAATACAACCTCTAGCTCATAGACAGTGCCAGAAAACCTGTGGCGGAAATACTGCACTCGGAGCCATAGCCATGAACTGGAGGATATGGAAAACTATCACTTTTTCCCCTGGCAAAACCAAACACTCATCGGGGGAGCAACGCGCCAGCGAGTGTCTCTGCTTTCTGCCCAGAAAGATCCGGATTTTCTGTCAGGATTTCCGCTCTGGATGCCCCTGCGTGTGTGAAAGGCGAGCTGGCCGGTCCTTGAAGCACGCTGGAGCGGGATCCCAGAGCGGCTCTGCCCCGGGCGAGCTGCTGCTGCCGCTTGTTCGGGAGTGCCCTCTGCTGGGTTCCCGGCGGCCGGGCTGGGGCCGTGGCACTCGGTGGCCGCGGGGCGAGCTCGGTGCGCGGCCCCGGTGCCCGTGCGCGCTCGGCGCCGCCGTGCCCTGGGCAGGGCCGGAATGGAGATGGGTTTGGCTGGGTGCTCTTTTCTCCCGCCCTTCAAACCGGAGTAACGCTGCCTGGCCTGCATTCAAGGCTAAGGGCTGCGTCCGGGTCTATTTATACCCATTTAGCCCGAGGTCCCTCGTTCTCACAGAGGGATGTGGCGTGTAGAGTAGATTTATACCAAAAATGAAATGAACGAGGGGCAGAGGCTATTGGAGATAAGTGGGTATTAGGACTGTGTTTCCCATCTCATGTTCCTAAATGAGGGTAGTGGCACAAAGCATTGTCAGCAACAAATTGGCAACATCCAGCGCTGCTGTGTTTTGTTCTGTGCTTATGGGACTATTGGGACTGATTTCTCCAAACAGTCTTTTAAATTTTGAAAGGATCTGCCTCTATAGACAGCTGCTGTGTTATCTGTATGAGGACACAGAGCTGACATTGTCACTGTTACCCAGAGGTATTTTCCTTTTCCTATTTTCCCTCTTTTTTACATTTCCCTAAAACTGTCTTCCATACCAAGCTGATGTGACAGCAGTGTGTGAAGGAAAAGCTTAGGTGGTAGTCCTGGATTGGTCGGGGGTGATGAGGCATCCCCTTACTAGAGGCTTTCCAGAATAGATTCAGACTCAAAAATCATTCACTGAGGAAAATGTAGATGTTTGAGCCTAACTCAGAGCAGGATGGGCAACCACACGTCCTCTTCCAGATCTTTGTTATAAGGCGTAGGAACTTTTTATGGCAAAGGCTTTCATCTTCTGTCCAGACATTCACTTTCATGAAACATGTGGGAACTTAATAGCTTTGAAACATTTTCCTAGAAATTGGCCATCCAATAGAAACTTTACTGGGACAAGGAACAGACAGACAAAATGACTGTACGGTCCTCATTTTTCTTGGAAGCCAAATACTGAGGGCATGTTGCAGGTTTGATTTAAATAAGGACAGGAACTCTGCAGTCTTGTGGTTGTGAGTGTGTTATATGCATTGGCATGTTGTACCTGTTGGTGAAAGGGAGGAGGGAGTCTGAAACGTTCCTGGCATTTCCTGATAATTCTGTGTTAAATTCTTTCATGAGATTTTCATAAGCTTCAGTTTATGGTAAGGCCAGCACAGTCTGGGTCTTCTTCTTCAGTCTTTTTTCCTTTCCCACAAATCAAACCTGTGTCCAATTCTTCTTCCCACCTCTGCACATGTGTTCACTCTTTCTGTGACCCCAAAAGCCATTGGGAAGGAAGTGATGGGAATACTGACCTGGAGAACAGAGTGACAGTAGAGGCCTGGGAAGGCGTGCAGGTGATGTCATGGGTGTGTGAAGAGATGGAATTAGGAAAAAGAAGTGAAGGAGGAGGGAGAACGAAGGAATGCTAAAGAAATTAATGAAAACCATTGTTTGTGGAATTGGCATTTGACTGGAAGGATCAGGCACCAAGGTCTGTAGAGAAGGCAGCTCCGAGAGCTGAGCAGTTCTGTCAGAGGTCGTGCTCTTTGGTTATACAGAGGAAAAAAAAAAGGCTGAGTTCTGCCCAGATTTGATCACCAATCCCCTTTTGGTTCTTGGCAAGCTACTTCAGCCTCTTCACATCTCTTCTTTGTGCAAAATTAAGACAGTGCAGCTACTCAGATAGGAATGAGAGCAGAGACTTTTCCAGAGTGATGACAAATCATGGAACCATAAGGCTGGCAGAGACACCAAGAGATTGTCTAGTCTGGCAGTCATCATTTTTTTTAATCTAATAACTGCCCTGGAATTTTTTTTAAAAAAAACTGTTCCATTGTGCAGTGCCAGCAATGGTTTGAATCTAAAAGTAACCAAAAATTGTATTTCATTCTCTAAATTGAAGAAAGGCAGACATTGAGCAAAAGTTTTCAAAAAAGCAATTAAAGCCAGATCTGCTTATGCTTTAAAATAGGCACAAGTCCCTTTGTTCTGATTAGTTTTATCCTGACATCACTTATTTTCATAGATGCTTATAAATGTTTTCTTTGCTAGTTAGTCCAGCTTTGTTGAAGTGTAGTGGAACCAGCGCATGAACAACTGTCCCACTCAGTGTAGCTCTCAGGCTGCAGGATTACTTGGAGATCTCCCAGCAACACTGCCAACTCTATCCTGATTCCAAACATTGCCCCCCTTATTAACCACCCAAAATATCCTGATGTTAGCATCATTTTTTTTGTCCATTTATTTGGAAGGTCGTAGAAGTTCCTCCATCTGACCAAACCTGAAGTATGAATATCAATGGCAATTATCACTCTGTACTTGAAACCATGCTGTTACTGGGAGGAACAGTCAGAACCATGTTGAGTCAGGGATGTAATTACACAAGAAAATACCAATGAAAAATCATACCTTTTCATAATTAACTCCTGTGTGCTTGAGGAGAGGATTGCATCCATCTCCCTCCCTTTGCTCAGTCTGTTGAAAGGTGCAGAGTAACACACCAGCACAGCTGCTCTGCAGGCAGCAGAGCTCTAACCCAGCTCAGTAATGAGGATGCTATGCGGTCATCTTCTTCACATTATGTGATTCATATCCTGTACATCCAGGAAGCACTGAGCACTTTATTAGAACTGATGAATGCACTTTAACCACTCAAACACAGTATATTCACAAGTGCACGTGGTACTGTGGTTTCACTCAGCTGGAGAGAACTGAGCAAGGTAAAGGAGTAAATAGACACACTCATTGCAAATAAGCAGTTTCTGCAATCCTAGATGCTGATAAAAGGTCTGTCTTTAAAGCAAGAAATGACCACGTATGTCTTTTGAATAGGAAAAGCCTAGGTCTTCCTGTGGTAAAATAAAAAGTTTGGTGAGCTTGTCAAGTAAGCAAGTAGTTCATCAAGTTACCAAGTAGTTGGTAATGTTCAAGGTTCTAATCTGTATGTTAGTCCTACTGAAACTTTAACTTGGTAGTCTGGGAATGACCAAGAGAAGACTGAAAAGCATCACTTTCTGAGTTACAGAGCATAGAACTAACCTGTTAGTTAATTTTTGTCCTGAGCTTCTTCCTGACGTGCCTCTGTCTTTCACAGCTGGAAGGACCACACTTCTTCTGAAACATGACTCCCAAGGATGTTCAATTTGTGACTCAAAGGGAGAGTATTCCCTGTTGCAGTTTAGATCACAAGTGTTGTAAGATATTCCGCCTCTGGAAACAGAACGAGAGTCCTTGTGCTTTCAGCTTTACAGGATTAGGTCTTACTGGCCAGTGGGATAATGCAGTGATTTAAGTTTGCTGTAGCAAAAAGGAACATCAAATCTTAAGTGACAGATAAGTTCCTGTAATTCAGAAAATGTCATTTCATCACAGAGTAATAGAAATTGAGAGAATTTACTGAAACTGTGGCACACATATATATGTATATTCTCTCTCATGTATATGTATTTCCCCCATGAGCACAGCAGGATACTCGTCCTCTGTGGAAACCACTCATTCCTTCACCTGGGCTTATCCCCATGTAAACTGGAAGATCCAAAACCCTGAAGAAGGAAATGAGTTGTGAATTGTCTCTCATTTCTATGCTGTACATGAAAATTGGGGGTGATTTTTCCTCTTCACAAGCCAGCTGCCAGGAGGGAGAGCTGGCTGGACAGAGAAATCCCGAGTTAGTGGGAAACTGAGTGATCCTTATGTATTACATGCCAGAATTCTGAACCTCATTCAGTTACACAGAAAAATCACCTTCTGACTATATTTTTATGATTAGTTTGCTTTTCTCCTTGAAATGTACACTTGATCCCCTACCCTCCCTTCTAATTGTATATCACAGAGAGGAAAGCAATAATGTTTCATCCATACAAACCAGCAACCAGTTCCTTCTTGAAAGCTTCAATTAAGGATCAAGTATCCTAAATGTCTCTTCAATCCATTGCCCTAGCTAAAAAAAAAAAAAAAAATAATATTTACACCATGATTCATGGATATAATTTATCTGGAAAAAAAAATACTAAAAACCTAAACGTGTCAAATGTGCGTGTAAGCCAAGCCTCCCTTTGTGTGCTCCCAGAGGGTTCCCCCCCACGTGCACACTCACCCCCCTGCTGTAAGAGATCCATTTTATAGATTCAAGGATAGCTCTCTCCACGAGAAGAAGGGACGTTGCCAAGATACCAGATGCAGTCCCATTCAAGACCACTCATAGGAGCAATTCAAGATGAAATCAAATTAGATGTGTTGGTTATACATAGCGCAGCCTGCTTGGGATACTAAATGACAGAGTTTGCCAATAATTAAGTGAAATCTCAGAGATGATGAGTCCCCAGAGCTCTCTAGGTTATGTTGGTCTAATTCTAAGTGTCATCATTATAGCAGCAGAGCAAAACACTCTGCATAGGCTACAGAGCTGGAATTTTACTGTGGATATTAGCTTTTCATAGCCAGTGCTATGGGACAGTACTGAGCTTCATTATATGTCTTCTGCTACTACACTTCCTTAACCTTTTGCTGATATAAAGCTCCTGAAATCTGACTCCCACTTAATAATTGATTGTTAGCACTTACTATCCATAGCAATATTCATATTCAAAGCACTTTACAAAGAGCTCGTTAATCTCTCTGAACCCCCTCCCCCTTGAGGTGTCCGCACATTTACCCTAATTTTGCAGAAATGGAAACTGAGGCAGAAAGGTTGGGCCATATCCTGTGGCTGGAGGACAGTGTGACAGCCAGCCCAAGTGCTCAGGGTCCTCTCTATGAGAGAGCTCGCTGAACTTCTGATGGTAGGAAGCAGGTTGTTCTCAAGTTTCATCAGGGAACAGAGGTGCAAAGAGGGTTCCTCCAGCCCTGGAGGACCTCCACAGGGAGCTGCTGAGCATTCCCATCACCTGCAGGCAATGAGGAGCCAGAGTAGCCTACTGCTGCGTGCTGTAGCCTTCAAGAAATCCTCTTCAGGTCTGCCTGGGCAGATCCTACCCGGGGAGGAGGCTGGAAGACTATGGACAGGTGAAAAAGTGCCACCTCTGAGTATACTGTGGCAAGGAAGCTTGAGCTCCCTTAGCAGGCCTCGCTGGAGACCATGGGGACAGTCCCACTTAGCACTGCTCATATCTTTCCCAACCCCATCCTCAAAGTCGGGCTGAGCAGGCCTGCCCAGGGACCACAGTGGGCACACTTTGTATAAGGATTCAGAGCATGAGACAGGCCAGGATCAGACCCAAGTGTTTCCAAAACCTGCTCCCAAGAAAACCATCCTCCCCAGCCTTCTCACAGCAACACTGAGCCCTGATAGAATCAGTTTACCAGGAGTTTTAATGTCCTAATGGTGCCCAATACATTGTTAGCCCCTGCTCTGCTTCCAGAAAACTGAACACCACAACCGTGTTCAGAAGAGGAATGACTATTCCCAGCTTTGCAAGCATTCACTTTCAATCACTTAGAGTTGAAATCATGTGGCCCTGAATTTGTGACTCAGGAAGGTCACTGTCTGAATAGAAACCCTCCTGAAGAACAAAACCTGATTTAAAAAGAAATAACCTAAATATTAAAAATAAAGAAGTTAATGGAGGGCAGATATGAAAAAGTCAGTCCAAAGCTAAGACTCTCAGAAAGGGCTTGCTTCAAATTTAACACTTGCTATGTACAAAGGAAGGGAAAAGTCTTGGGGACTGTGGCATCAATGTTGCTATAGCCACTAACAGCACACAGGATGAAAAAGTCTGTACTTTGTTATCTCCTGGCTATAGTAACAAAGGTGGCAGGGGTGGCACAGGGATTCCCAATGCTGTGGTGCCTCCCTTGGCCCCATTCAGCCCCAGCTGAAGACAATTCCCTGCTGTCCCGGCTGTCCCCGATGTCCCTGCTGTCCCTGATGGCCTGGCCACCCTCCCTCTGGCACCTCACTGTTCCTCCAGGAGCTCTGCAGAGCTCAGCCTGCCCTCGGCTCTGCGCCCTGCTCTGGACAGAGGGACAGTGCAAGGGGACCTGGGTACATTCACAATGGAAAACAGCATCCTCAAGATTATTAGAAGGAAGTTGTAAAATTTACAGACGGTTCTGATAAAGATCTTGGATAAATATGCTCATATTGCTAGAAGATTCAAACCTAAGAGGTTTTTAATTAAAGAGTGGGGCACTCAGAGCTATCTTACCAAAGAGACAATAAAATTATTGACTAAGTCACTAGCAAAGGCAACTGAAGCAAGGAGTTTAAATGATTTCCAGAGACTGTTGTCCAAGTGAAGGTTATAGTGAGAGAGCCAGCAGTGCAATTAAACCAAATGAGGTCAAGCATATTGGGCCTTAAGGCCTCTGCCTGCTCCTCAGATTTCTTTAGTTCTTATAATTCAATTATAAAGCCCCCCCCCAAGAACCATTTAACTGTCTCGTAAAGCAGTTTGTAAACTTTTTTATTTTTCTGTAAATTGTCTCCTAAAAGTGGCTTTCAGTATTTCAGGCAGCATGGAGTGTACACAGGTTTCACAGTGCCTTTTGTTCTCATTTGAGCATCACTTGCCCATGGTTGTTCATACAGGCCAGGGATCTCCCAAAATATCCCATGCAAAGCATCCATCGCTGGAGGTGGTCACAGATAAAAACAATGTGATGAGGATCTGGAACAACTGTGATTGTTCTGTCTCTCATTCCCTCTTGCTCCATCTTCTTCCCCCCACCAGCTTTTCTTTACGCTGTTTCTGTGTGAGTCAGAAAGAGGGTACATTGTGTGTGTGCCTAATTTCCTGCCCACCAGGTCATGTATTCCAACCTTTAACATCATAAATGAGCAGGGTACTCCTCTGGCCAGCAGATGCCTATGTAGAACTGTTATCATAGAATTAAACACCTTTAAGGCATAGGAACATTTTTCTTTTTACACTTTTTTCCAATTATTTTTTGGTAGAAATATAATTTCTACCAAATAATAGGTGGAAGTTAGGGAGCACTCAAATGCAAAACTTTTGCAGACTGCAGTTGAGCTGTTGACAGTGTCCACTGACCAGAAGGAAAGCTCACATAACTTGGAGATCTCATGGGACTGTGTCTCATGGTGCAACTTTTCCTGTTTGAAGAGGAAAAACCCAGTTATTTACAAATTTCAAGTAAGAGAGCATTTGAAGTATGAAACCATTCCTGATTCACCTATAGGAAGAGGATAGAAGTCCTGAAGTGATTACAAATTCTTCTAATCAATTTAAGCACAAAACTTTTGTTCAGATCATGCCTTTAGAGGGTCAAGAATTTTGGGATTCTGTCTGCATCATGAGGGGCTTTTATGCCTTTGTAAATCAAGCCCAGGGCAGCTGTCTTTAAATGAACCACAAGTGAGAGCCTAAACCTCATCCCTACAAGAGTTCCCTTGTAAAAATTCATATCCGCAAGTGGCAGCATTCTTTCTGTCCTGTGAAATTCCAAGTGGCAGATCTCTGCTTGGATAGGAATTGAATGCTAGAAATGACTGTTGTAGTAGGGAGAGAAATATTTATTCCTCCTCTCTATTCCCATTTGATTACAGCTAAGACAGTTTGGTTGAGACATTGGAAGTAGGACTGCTTTCTCGGGAAGGTCTTGCAGAGATGGTGTGATCTGTTCCCTCACTACATCTCAGCAGGAGCTGGGCAGCTCAATGGTCTGAAATCTGTCAGCCTTCACTCTGTGGGTCCTCACAGATTGGCCAGCCTCTCTTCTCAAAACTGTACAAAAGAGGGATTTTTAGTGGGGTGACAGCTCATCTCCTGGACAGAGGAACACTGACCCTGTTAGCAGCAATACTCAAATGACCACTGGTGATAGAAATGAACTCAGAACTCACTCTATGACTGATCCCTCTTACAAGGTTAACATCTTCCTTCTCAGTTCATTAAAATCTTATGCCTCCTTCCCCAAAGGAAAGAAATGTCAATACATGAGAGAGGAAGATAAGTTAATGCTACATTCAGGTTGCAGAGCTAGAGATTTTGGAACTGCTGAGGTAAGATGCCTGTGTCAGTGCTAACTCAGCCACATTGCACACAGGCTGTACAGCAGCCTTGTTTCACTGCTCATGTGCATAGATTAATGCAATCACCTTTATCAAAATATATCCCAAAGTATTGCTTCTTGCTAACCTGTCACACTGTAGGTGGGGTCAATGATTGTACCATGGTGGCATCTGCGTGTGCTCCAGGAGCTCAATGCCCAGGACTACAGCTCCCTTCAGTCATGGGACGTAGATTTACTGAGTAGGAGTCTGGAGTAGCTGCAAGCCCAGTGGCACTTCCTGGATGGCAAATGAGATTTTAGCTGAGAAAGTGCTTTTATTACTGTAAAAAATTAATGTAAAATGTCAAATATTTCACACCCAAGCCGATACTGGCAAAATGCCAGAAATATTCAGGTTTCGCTTGGGGTGTGAATATAGTTGATCATCTGTAATTCAAAAGCTTTTATTTCAAAGGAAAGAGACAGTGTGTTGCAATAGACTTTGTAGTGATAAATATCAACTGTGCACTTCACTCCCAAAAGGGATTTCCCACAGTTCTATAGTCATATACAGTTCAAAAGGCCACACTGAGATTTATAGAGTCATACATTCAAAAACTGGCATCCAAGGTGCTTTGCTCAGCTAAAGTAGATTTGACTTGCAGCCTTCACAGTCCTGCACGACTCAGAAAGCAGCCACAGGTCCAGGGTGCCAGCAGGCCTGAGTGATTGGTGAGTGTGTGGTGGTTGGGTCACTCAAATCTGTACAGGCAGTTAATCCAGAGAGTCCTCAGTTGTGTGACCAGATACTCTGGAAGCTTTCAAATGTACTTGGCCAGCACATCTAGTCAGATTGGAGTAAATGCACAGAAATTCATTTAAATCAAGGGAGTTAGAGCAACTGATGAATTTAGCCCTCTCCATGCATGTATTAGAATTATAAACTGATCTATTTTTCTTCTTTTCTATTCTATTCTTGTTACTTCTGTTATCTATTCTATTCTTTTTAAAGCCCCATCCACATTCTCGTCCACTTGCATAGCTATAGCTTTTTCTTGTGAATGTCCACTAAATGCCCCAAAACACTTTCTATGAAGACACTGGAAAATTAGAGAAAATTACAAAGAAAAACCACTTTATAGACTTGTCTGAATTCTCAACTTCATGTAACAAATATACATTGACCCATTAGTGTTCTGCATACCTTCCATTATTCAAAGATTTACAGATAAAGGCAGTATCTGTCTACATCATTTACAGACTTCCCATCTAGTTTTAACTGTGTGCCCTGACGGACCCTGAGGTGCAGGAATTTGGGAGCCATGTGGAAATGTTAGATTTGTTGAATGGATGAGCAATAACTTTCAATGGAAAATACGTGAATTCAAGCATCTGTAAACAAAAGCACCTAGATTTTCAGTCTGTAGATTTTCAGACATTGGAACAACATGCAGAAGAGCAACAGGAGTTTTGTTATTGAAGAACTTCATGAACAAGAATTTCATACATAAAAGACAATATATAAAACAGAACTGCATAACATCTGACCAAGGGCTTGTGTTGCCTGCCAAGAATTTTCTTTGACCCATCATGATGCTCTAGCAAACAGACCTCTCTGGACTGCCTTCTTACCACAGTCCACAGCTGGGATGGCACCAAGCCTGCTCAGCACTGGCACGCATGGAGATTTGGTAACTCTCAGCCCTTTAATTAGCTGAAAATCAAGAATGATTTTTCCTCTTGATTAGTAGCCGCATGGCATGAAGAGTTTATCATCCATCCCAGTCTGAATGTGTCTGCAAAAGGCACATATGGAAATAGGGGGTGGCTGCTCTGCTCAATTTAGCACTTGTGAGACTCAAGCCAGATTGCTGGATCTGGTCTGGACTCTGCAGTCTGAAAAGAGCAAAAGGGGGGGGCAGAGAAAGAGAGGGAGAGCTAAAGTACTAAGAGATTGAGAAAACATGACCTGAGAGGAAAGGCTGAAAGAACTGCTTCATTAAATTTAGAAAAGTAATGAGGGAAGCTGCAAGATTCCAAAAATGTAAATAGTGTTTCTATTTTATATTTATTTTTTAAAATCATCACTCCTCAGGTACACTAACAGAGGATAAGAGATAATGGGCTAATATATAGCAAAGGGTACAATGTTAAATAGTGAGGCCTCATTTCTGAGTGTGTGGATATTTGCTGAGGATAAACACAACCTCTTGTTTCTACATATATATCTTTATGTCTTGAAAATGGTAAGGTCGTGGTTTCTAACATTATGAATTAAGCCTTTCATGAAAACTCTAAAGCAATGAGAGAATTGATTTTCAAAATTGTGCTTAGAAAAAGACATTTTAGAGACACATGTCACCCTCCAACCCACAGTAAGCAATGCTTTATCTGCATTTGGCAGAAAAATCAGATTATCCGATTATTTTATGACAGTGTCTGTGTTGTGCCATTCCACCTCTCATATTTATTGGCTGATCTATCCTGATTATGCCTTATCAGAATCACAGTGATACCTTGTTTACAATACACACATGGCATCACTTGAAAGATACACAGTGGTATTGGGAATAATGTTTAAAATGGTTATTGTCATAAAATTGAGCTTATTCCCACTCCTCAGCAGCAAACATTGTAAAAAGTACTCTCAAAAAGTCTATCAAACAGCTCTACTTTCACAGTGACTCTGAACATTTAAAGTTGGGAATTGAAATAAAAATGAAATTTCTTACAAAAATTTACTTTACAAAAGAAGTTTGGCATTTTTATTCAATCTTTATTAAAAGCCATCCATACAAATACCAAGAACCTAGCATTGCAGGATAAATCATCTTGGGCACAGATGAGAAATGTGCAGAGATTAAAACCAATTTGCCACTGTTCCAGGCATTGAGGATGAATCCTGGTCTGAGTGAACTTGCAAATAACAGGCCCCTGGATTTCAATGAGATAATAATTTGATCCATGCGATTGCTTCTGTCTCTTTCTTTGATATTTCTGTAACTGCCTCTTCTTCTTTTAATCCAAAACAACTGAGGTAGAAAGGAAAAGGCACATATGTTTTTATAAGAAAAGGGCAATACATAACATTAAAAAAATGCTTCATCAAAGATGCAACCATTTAAAATGCAAAACAGAGACTAGAGAGGTGACAAATTCAAGTTCTTAGTGTTTTTATTTAAGATCTTTCAAGTATTCATTTGCCAGGGTTACTTGTCTAATTTTTTTAATGCATTCAGTTAGTCATATTCGGTTCTCTTTTATGTCCACTTCTCATGAATCATTTGACAGATGGACTTCTACATGCACATCCCTTTGGGGAAAGTAAATTTTAAGTGATAATAGGAACATAAGACATGCCATCCTGGATCAGGGCAAAGGTCTATATAGTCCATACCCCACATCCATCAGTAGCCAAGAGCAGTATATTAGATTTTAACAGTAATAACTTTGATCTTTCAGTGAGTATTAAGTTGGTGACTAAGCAGAAAATCAAAAGAGATCTCAAGAGCAGAACATTCCAGAACTCAGGAGAAAGAGCAGGTGAGGCCCTTTCTGGCTGTGTCTCAGAGGGAGCAGGCCCCAGGCTGGCCGGGCACAGCACGGGGCACACGTGTGGGGTGTCCCAATGGCATCCACTTGTTTTGTTCTCCTGCCCAGCCAGGGACAGTGGCCTGGGGAACTGGGCAGTTTTTCTGCAAAATGGAAGTGTGTGATTAAGCTCTAGCAACAGGAATGAAACATGGAGGGAAAAGAACTGGCTGGAGGGGGAGCAATGCAGGGCGGACACCAGGAGGTCAGGGCAGGGGTGGTTTGATGCTGGCATGGGGAGTAGTTCTACCAATGGGGATGGTTTGGGCTTAGGAACTTGGACTTGCCCACGGTACCAATATTGGCAATGCCTAAAACCTGTTCTCTCATTTCCAGAGTCAGAACTTCACTTGTTCCACTGAGTAGTTAAAAGTTCTTAAGATTTAGCTCATCTTTAATTGCTGCTGTCTCAATTAAACTGCATCTGTGATAATAACAGCCCCCCTGGAGCCTCAACAGGAATTTAATCACACTGTGAGTAAACTAAATAATTGTGTAAATTACAAAGTTTGTATCTACTGGTTATTGTATTAAAAGCTATATATAGAGCACATACTTTTTTATAAACTTTCTACTTTAGGAAATCTTATAAAAAAGGTGCTTAGCCTGCCAAAAATCTGCAAGGATTACTGATAATTTGTTGATCAGCATAAGGTTCATTAAATCTATGCACTTCATTATCTGATTAATTCAGAGGCAGGTTTGTAATCAGTGATGAAATGTTTAAGATTCTACAGCTCTGGCCTCCACAACCTCCTGCAGCTCATTAGAAAAGCTAATCAGATAGAATTTTCCACCATGCTGTTTATTGTAGCCCTAATGGAAGACAATCACTTTAAAATCACACACTTAGCAGGTAATTTCTGAAAGCCATAAGCCATGGAAGCTCTGTTCTCCCTGGGCTTTTTTTCTTTCTTTAGTAGGGTAAGGTAAGCAATGGAGAATTCTGTTAGAATTTGGAGAGCTATTTTGCAATATAGAATACAATGAAAATGCTGCTGAAAAATTATTTTTGTCTTTACCATGTTTCTTATCACCTAGGAGCCTGGCTGCTTTCAGAGATTATGTTTGATGAGTTTGATTTAAAACTTAGATGGTTTCCTACTTTGTGATTTGATTATTTGAAGCATTAAAAACTTTCTTTGTGTCCTCTAATTTTGAGATGAATAGCATTAATAAAAAAAGAGCACCTTCTTGATGTTGGGGTTGCATAGATCAGTTACAGACACTGTTGTGGTGGAGCTTTCTGAAGTCACTGGTATGATCTGAAGGAAAATAATGATGTTTAGTGATGAAGAACTAGAAATTAAGGTGACTTAAAATGTTAAGTATTCTTAAATTTTTAATAACTGAGTCTCTGGAAACTACGAGGAGACAGCAGAAGTTGACAGTCATCACTTGCTCTGGCAATACTTCTGCCACTCCTCTGTTTTTCTGAAGGGGAATTGGGAAATGCAGGAACAGTTAACACCTGAGAAACACTGCTATTCCACCTGTAATGGAAAAGCAAGTGTGAAGAATCATGGACTGGGAGCCAGACGCAGAACAATTCCTCTGACTCACTCCATGCTTTCTTAATCATGGGGACAAAAGCCCACTTGTGGTTTGACTGCCATATGTGTTACTCCCTTATTTTAATGCATGAAAGGATGGGCTCCCTGGGTCTGGACAGGCACCCATGGAGACAGGGGCTGGAGGCATTTGTCCCCTTGCACGTAGCCAGAATCGAACCCATTACAGAATGGAGGATGCCATTTTGACTGGGGACATGCTTTTGGTCATGTGGGGGAAATAAGTCACATAAGGATTTATTTTCTTTAGTGATTTATTGTAAGAAGATCCAATCTAAATTTTCCCTGCCAAACCATATTCATCACGTTTCTACCCACAGGCAATATGCATAAAGGCATATCCACTGAACACCATGAAGAAGACAAATAACTAATACGAATTCATCATTTTGCCAACCAGTGTGCTCTAAATTTGCCAGCTTGAAGGGCTGGATCCTACTTTGTGGATCTGTCTTCTTGTCACAGTCCATGAATAAGCAGCAAGTTGCTAATGCCAGCTCTAAGCCCTCTTTCTGCATGGGTGTGACAGCTTAACAGTTGTGCTTGGGTCACAGGAACAAAATGTGCTGTGCAGGAAAGGTCAGGGGTAAAAGTCATAGCAAAGTGTATCCCCTTCAGTGGATGACACTCCTGCTTCTTCTTGGTTAGAGCAACATTAGGGGGTTTGAAATGCTGGAATTATAAAACTAGACTTGGGTTAATATTATGTTATGTGTTGTGTGTTATGTTATTCCACAGGGTCTGCTCCATCAAACAGAGCCGAGAGAAGGGCACCCATCTGTGCATCCAGCCTGTGTCAGCTTTGCTGTAGAAGAGCATTTCTTGCAGTGGGGCACGAATGTGTGGGCTCCATTTCCCGGGATTACCTTGGGAGCACCCTGTGGATTGTCCTGTGTGTGTGTTTGGCAGAGCCACTCAGCCCTGGTCGTTTTGCATTGTGTTCTCAATGGGCTGGACATAGGTAGCAGGAGAAAGCATCAAAGTATTTTAAGGACTGCTAGAGTTTACATGCTCTAAGAAGAGCTTTAGTGTATCACATTGATGAAGAGTGAGTGTTTTGCTTTAAAAGTTCCTTTTTAAAACCCCCTGAAGGCGATACTGGGGCCATGGAGGAGAGAAGGGACATTTGGGGCACAGACTCGAGGGACGCGGGGGCTCGTTCCCCGGGCTCTGCTGCCACCTAATGGTGTCCCCAAAGCCCCGAGTCAGCCTTGGAAACTGCTCCCTGCCTGGGCTCTGGGAGCAACTGTTCCCTTTTCCCCTTTTTATTTGGTAAACAGGAGCTTGTGGGCTGTCTCTGACACATCCGGCAGTAAGGAACAAAGGGCCGTTTCGTGGCAGTAGTAAGGTGAAGTTTCCTGTATTCTGTACCTCGCTAAGGCTCACAAACTGAAAAGATTTTAAAAACACCTTCTAAATTACTGATAGAGCTTTAGGCACTCGTACAGGCAGGCCAGAAGCCAGACCAGCCCCCGGGCAGTGTGAATGTGAAGGATGTCACTGGCACACAAGTGTCCCCACCTCTGGGAGGGACTGATTGGCTTCTCCACACAAATCAGTAGAACCCACGCTAGACCTTGTCACTTTACACCTGCAAAACCCCCTTCTCACCAGATTCATTCATGAGTTAACTGTGAAACTAAACACAGTGCAAGGGCAAGGTAACTCTCATAAGGTTTTAGAAGTTTATCCTTCACTAAATAATGGGTTTAAAAGCAAATGCTGAAAAACTACAAGAAATACATTGCTTTAAGTAAGCCTGTATCACAAGAAAGCCATTCCCAACATCCGTGTTTGCAAACACCAACCATGAAACACATTTGTATCTCAAAACAAATAATGAGATAGGTACAAAAAACAACAATGCTTTAAAAACCAGTAAACCTTCCACTGGTCTAAACAAATAATCATATAAAATAACGTTATTTAAATTTAAAGATTTGAATGTTTGCTTATTTTAAAATATCCCACATATACTTTAGCTGTGAGCCACCCTTTATACCATTCCTTTGGAAGATCATCTGGCATGGTTACCAGCTGATATACAAAATGTTCACTGATAATGTGTGGATGGAGTAACGAATCCCATTGGTGCTGAGTTTTGCTCCTGCTGCTCCTGGTTAATGTGTCATTTCACATCTTGGGGTCAAACTTCCAGTTTTGCTCTTTGGTGAGGGTTGGGTTGCAAAGCTTTGGAACACAGAGCAGTGGACCTCTGCCTCATGGCACGTACCTTTCATTGCTGCTTGGCATCCAAGTGACTTCTGTTGAAACAGGATGATGCTCCTAAGTGTTAAACATTTTGGAGCCGTTGGAAGTCTCTCCCTACTAGGATGGACTAGTAGTTGTTACCTCTAACAGGAATTTCCTTTCTATATTACACTTTGAAGTAGAATTTGGTAGGTCTAACTTTTCAAATCCAAGTTTTCAATTACTGCTTGAGTGTCTGAGCTGACTATCTGGCTATAGAAACCACATTTAATATCTACACAGCCAGCACAAGTGGAGGCTCCCAGCCAACAACAATACTTCTTCTAAATCGTTTGACTAAAGTGAGATTTCCTGAATAAGGTGCTGATACATGATTAAGGGGAATCTCTGTCTTACCCGCTGTGGAAAAAGGCCCTGTCTTTGGGCAGTTTGTAATGCCTGATCAGTCTCTGTGTGTGTACCTTTGTTCCAGTCTGACAAATAATAGCTTCATATTCATCTCAGCCCCTGCCTTTATGATTTCATAAGCCTTGATCATATTTTCTCAGTCTCCTCTCCTGCAGGTGGAAGCCCCAGCCACTTTAATCTCTCTTAGTACATCGCTGTTGCACTCTCTTGATCAACACCTCTGCCCTTCTCTTTACCTTCCCTGGTTCTGCTGTGTTGTTCTTGTGGTGTAGTGATGTCTCTTTCTTGTAAGCACAATGGGGGGGTACCAAGGTTTCATACTGCAACCAAATTGTTCTTATTCTTTCCTCTTCAGTTTTCATGAGGTTTTTTTGTTTTCTTTCAGATGGCCATTTCATAACAGTAAAGTAGCCAGGAGAATTTTTTCTAATGTTTTCAACAGTTGGGCTCTTGTGGCTCACTTGTTCACAAAGTCTGTTTGCACAAAAAAGTGGAAATATGATAGAAAGTTATCTTTGGCAGAGGGCAGGCATAAGTATAGTGTCCAATCTTTTGAAGATATTACAGGATAAACACTAAAACCTGCATTCTGGACACTCTCGAATGTCAAGTAAAATAATGGATACAACCTAGAAACCACACCAAAAGGCAAGTTTAAAAATGCAGAACCATCTTCCAAGCTATGTAACAAATGGCCTGGATTTTGCTGCTGACAGAAGAGTACGAGGTATAATTGATGAAATTCTGTCTGAAAAGAAATTTGTGCAGCTTCTCCAGGATTGTACAACAGCGTGTCCTGACTCAGTAACTTGCACCCAAGTGAGATCCAGCACTGGGAGTATAACTGCAGTCCTTGGGTGTCCACAAGATGCACGTGAGAGTTGGCACCATCAGATCTGCAATGGATCCAGCCTAGCCCAGGCACTGGAAGGATCCAGGGTACTGGCAGCAGGTGTGTGAGATGTGCCCAGTTCTGTGTAAACTCTCAAACACTGCTGTAATAAATGATTTCAACATTGTGTCAATTTGTGAGGACAGCTACACTCAACACCAATTTCTTAAGAGCTGGCTGGGCTGTTGTTACTTACAGTGTGGGCGGTATTTTTGTCTTGTTAAAGGAAATGTAGATTATCTTATAATTATCCCAGCTACTTCTGACACTCTCTTACAAGCTGTAAATTCATGGATTAAAACTACAGACAGTAATTTCACCATTCCCTGTGGTGCTTCTAGTACTCTCTGGTGTTTGGTGGCTCAGTGTCTCAATGCAGGTATAGATGAGGGGCAGACTAATTGTATTTGGAGGAAAAAAAATCTTTAGAGAATATGCAAAGGCATATGGTAGTCTTGGAAAATTGTGCAGTCAAATAATGATGAGCTGAAGATATAAATAGAGTTTTGGCAAATAAAGAAATCAAGATAGCATCTGAAGCAGCTTGTTTTTCATATTTGTAGACATCTGGATAATCAGTTGTAAGAACTCTTCTTCCAAGTTACCATGGTATCAGATTTAGGTATTTCTACATTTCACAATCATAGAATCTGAACTAGCTCTTTTGCCAGATGTCAGCATTTTTAAATCTTCATCACCAGCATCCCACTTCAGCAGCACATCCAGAATCCTCAGAGAGTCTCTGCAGCTTCTGGTTTGTCACAGCCTGTGCCTGCCTGGCGCATGTGTGACTTCTCCACCCAGTCAGCACAGGCTCGCTTTGCATCTCTCCACTACTTCCCCACAAGGGTCTGCCTCTTTCAGCTTCCTCTGACTCCATTTCCTGGAGTAAAATGAATGCAAAAATCTTTATATATCTAATAGAATAAAGTTATCATGACCATAAAATATATTTAATAACTATTTACTAACTATTTCATAATATGCATATGAAGTAGGTGAGGATTAAGGTGATTCCTGTAGGTGCTGTATAGCTTATTTTATTAACAAATGTTGATTGATTTTTGTAGCAATAAGCACTATATTGATGTAAGTATTGATTAGCAAATAGCTTATCCAAGGACTAATTTTAAGATTATAATCCTGTGCTTCATAATTAAAAACTTCTGTTGCATTTTTACAAGTTTTTGAAAGCCTGTTGTAATAACCACAACATTTCCTTTTTCAGGTTGTATGAGTCTGTAAAGTTTATTTTAGAGCTTAGAACTTTGTTGGTGACTTGTTCTGTAGAACAAGTGTTAGATCAAGTGAGAACATGAACCAACACAAGGGTGGGGGAAAGGGGAATTGAGGCCACACATCCAGCAGTCCTGGTTGGGTCAGTGGAGAAGGGTTTTGGGAGCAAGTGAGGTACCTGGACACAGATGTCTGGTGGCATTTTAGATGTGATGTAGTAACTTATATCTGCCAGCCCTGTGTCTTGGATACCTGAGGACACCTGCACTGATGCTGTATCCTGTGGATCAGAGCTGGGAAGCCGCTACAGTAAGAGCTCCACTAAAGGGCTAAAAAGAACACGGCAAATGACAGGCATGACTAGTACTGACTGTGGATTTTCTCCTCTTCCACAGCACTTTCTCTCGGAGATCGCGGCAGGGCGCTGGAGGCAGGGGGTGAGGCTGGACTGGGCTGCTCAAGGTCAGGTAAGGCCAAGGCTGGCTTCATCAGAGACCAGTGGAGCTGAGGGTGGGTCTGTGGTCAGATGCCTCTTCTGAAATCGCCCTTCCCTGTCCCTTCAGAGTATTTGAAGAAACTAAGAAATAAAGCTGATGAAGGGCTCTGAAGAGGACGTGGGCTTGTTTGAGAAAGCCTGTAACCACAGGTGGTTGATGATACCGAATTTGGAGGGATGCACAGTAAACAGAAAAAGGCACAGCAACACTTTTAAATCAGTGATTGGTGGCAGAAAAGGCACTATGAAGACCTCAGGGCCGCGGGGACCGAGCGGGGCCGAACCGAGCACAGCCGAGTGCAGCCGAACGGAGCCGAGCCGAGCC
>WAAG01047161.1:49713-80692 GCA_013390105.1 Tichodroma muraria
GCACGCCCCGCCCCGGCTGCGCACCGCCCCAGGAAGCGCAGGCTTTAGCGGCCGGCCCGCGCCGCGATGCATTGTGGGGCGCAGCAGCAGAGCCAAGATGGCGGCCAGCAGGAGGCTGATGAAGGTAACAGCGCCGGGCAGGGCCGCTGGGCGGGCGGCCCCGGCTCCCGCGGCTGCCCCTTCGCCCCGGCCCCCTCCGGCAGNACCCCCTCTCTCGGGGGGCTCCAGGGTGACTAAGCAAAGAGGAAGGGACGGGGGGAAGGAAACGCCGCCGCCCGGGGCCGGGGCATCTCCGGGGCGGCGGGAGGGCTTGGCGGCCCTGCCGGGGGAGGGCTCGGCGAGGAAGCGCTCTCTCCTCCCTCCCTCCCTGCGGGGGGAGGTTCGCCGCTCCCCCGCGCTCGCCCCGGTGAGGAACCGTCCCCAGACGCCCAGGGATGAAATAATTTCGTATTCGTTGTTTCGGAGAGTAACCTCTTCCTTGTATGAGTAAGAGGTTTATCACACAAAAACATGGGTTCAGAAGTTTCTTCATTCGCTGTGGACGTGGTAATGTTTTTGTCTTCTCTCTTATTTGTTCTGAACCGTGGATAATACTTGGAAATGGAAACTCGGCCCCAGTTGGGCTATAACGAAGAGCGCATATAGTTTATGGTTAAATACCACTCGGGATTATGGCTCTCGTTATTTTCCTTGAGGAGGAAGGTACCTCTCAGAAAGAAAATGGTAACCATTGCCCCCAAAGCACACAAATTTATTTTATGTGCTGCATATAATTGCCAATTAACATCACAAACTGTAAGCAGTGAGGTTTGTCTAGGACACACGTACATAGTGGCATAAAATTTATTCATCTGTAAAATGCTATGGCAGAACCCAAATTTGCATGCAGAGTGCCTGTGGGGAAATCAATGAACTTTACAGGCCAGTCCCGGGAAATGGAGGGGAAAGACCCCGTAACTGTTGAGCAATGTTTCAGCTTTATTAAAAATTTGCCCCTGTGGGGTGTGGAGTCCCCACGGGGGACTGCACTGGCATTTGATAGATACTTGGGTGATTCTGTTAAACGTAATCCTTTAATACTAGTTTTATAGCTGGCTTCAAGGACGTGGACCTCCAGTAGGGCTGGGATTTCATCAGGACATGTTCATGGCATGTCCTGAAGTTTCATTTCCTTAATGGTGCAGATATATAAATAACCATTATAATTTGGGTATTTTGGAAGAAACCAATAGCTCAGCAGTGCTTCTGTAAGACTCATTTTGTTGGTTTAAATATTCTATGGAGCATTTAAAAATTAAATAGTAGATAGATTGTGTGCAGTGTCATTTATATATATTAAAAATCAGTAGGCATAAACCTTTAATTGTCCTTAAGGATCCTGGTGAGATGGAGTTCATTTTTTATTTCATTTTTGATAGCTCTGTATTTTCTCAGGGCTTTAGTATCATAATCACTATGTCTGTTGCTTTATACACAAAGTTTCCCTTAGTTTCAGATATAAAATTAAATGGTTGTTCACTGTTTTTGTAAGGCAGCTTTTTTGCCTGTTCTGAAAAAATACATTAATTGTTCAAAAGCAAATCACTACTACTCTGGTAGTAATAATATATATTTTCGATTTTTTTTTTGTTAATTTAAAATAGTAAATAAAAATCTGAAAGGCAAGTAAAATGGTTCTTAATATTTTCAGTGCCTCTTGCTTTTCAGCCTCCCTCCTCATTTTCATTATACTTCTGAAACATTAGTACTTCAGTGTTTCACTAAAATACACTAAAAAGGAGTTTTGATAATGTGACCTTATTTTCTAGAAAATTGGCGTGGCAGTTGTTTCTCGGAGGGAGTGGTGTGGGAATGAAGGAGACATTGATAACTTACTTCTTACATTTTCACTTTTGTTTTTGTTGCCTAATATCCGTGGGTTGTTGGTGTTGTGTGTGGGTTTTATGCGGTTGAAGAGCTGTGGGATGCTCTGTCCCACGACTGGCAGAGGCTGTTAAATCAGCAGCTCCCTTCCTGCTCCGGGGAGTCAAGGCAGCCCAAAAGGCTCGCTAGGAACAAAGTCGAGCTCTCGTAGGATGATGTCATCGGGATTGCTGCAGCATGATGTGAAGGTCCAGACTCACACGTGTACCAGCCTGGTATCTCTGTTAAAGTCCCAGATTCACGGGTCCACTTTGATTTAAACTCTTTACTGTTGAAGTTTTGCAATTGGGAAGTCTTTGGGGTGTCTTTGTCAGGGTCTTGGAATGATGAAATGATTATAACTAAAGGAAATAGGGTTTTTCACTGTGTCAGTCAATTACCTTTAAAATAATTTAGGATAAGCATTACTGTCTTTTCTTTGAGCTAAATAATCAAGCTTGTCTTTGATAGATGAGACTAAATCTTAAACCTTTTATAGTTATATAAAATTAAGCAATTCCTGTTTCCTTAAGGTCTTGCCAACATTTTGAAGTACTGCATTTTTTCTGGACTCAAGTCATGCATCATAGTTATTCATATTAATCACCATGGCTCAAAGAGACTGGAAGCAGTACATCCATAATAACTCGCTGCCTGCCTGTAGAAAACTGGGAGTCGTGTCCACTGTCCAGGTGGGAATGGATGCCCTTTTCCAGTTGAGGAAGCCATTTGTATGTTCAGTTCACAAACCTCTGTGTGAAACAAGCATTACAAATTTTGCCATTGTACTTGTACTGTTCAATTTTAAACATGAGTTCAAGTTATAAAGACAGCAAGATTGGCTTGTTATCTGAGGGTGTGTTTGAACAAATCACCTTCCCTAGGCCAAAGATCTTTTTTATGGCCTCTTTTTGCCAAGCTTTATCCCATCAAATAGTGCCATCTAACTGAAGTCTTCCCCCCGATTCACAGCAGCTCCGGGGAGGTGTGGCCTTCCAGGAGCGCACATAGCTTAGCTAGAATGTGAAATAAACATGGCTAATGACTCATATTCCAGTGACATCTGAGGTGGAGGTTTGATCTGTGAGCCACCATTACACCTCTTCAGAGAGCCCCAGTTGTCGAATCCTGACTCCCTGTGAAATGTGAGCGGTGGGAATGAAGCAGGAATCTTTGTCAAGGATGTGTTGTTGTGGACAGTCTCTCAGGGTTAAAGCAGGCAAATGTGGAATGATTGTATTTAGGAGAGGATCTAAGGCTTCTCTTTGGAGGGGGTACTGGGCTTCATGGCCCCTTCTCATAGAAAGAAATTGTCTCCAGGCTGTATGATGGGGAACAGGGATCTCACAGAGATGTGCCAGAGACGTGAAGGAAAGGCTTTGCACAGTTGCTACCTACTAACATAAAAGAAGCTGTTCTCCCTGCTGGGTCTGTAGCTGTGTGGAGAGGTAGTGGGCAGGTGCAGAGGGGAGGCTGTTCTGATGCTGGACACTCACAGTACTGAGCTGCACCTTCCAGGGAGTGTCTGGGTGCTCTTGGAGAAGGCTGGGCTGCCCCAGGTGTGGAGCTGGGCACGTCCATGGTGACTGCCTGGGATGGGGCTCAGGTGTCTGTAAAGCCATGCTTTGGTTTCCTGATTTTCAGATGTTCAAAAGTACCTTTAGCAATAGAAATTGAAAATGGATTTAAAGAGTAAATAACACCTCACATAGGAAGTGAGATCCGTAGACAATTATTTTAATTTTATTGTTTTTACTTTGCTTCCATAGTTGCATAGTCATTTATGCAACTGTTGAACTCTGTGATAAAACATAAACATGGGACCACACCCAGGTAGGTGGCCTGCAATCTCCAGGATGCTGTGGTCTTGTAAACACTGTAGTGCTCCCAAATAAAGGGGTTTTAAACAACTCTGATACTTAAAAAATAATTCTAAATTGATCCAAACTTCAGTTCTTAGTAACAAGGGAAATGTGGTTTTGAGCAACATATGATTGTCCTTAGGCAGAAGTGAGAATATCAATGCATTTTCCCTTTTCGAAACTGAGAATTGACAAAAGAAATTTTAATCAAATGAAAATACTTTGACAAGAAGTAGAATTGCTCTGTCAATAAGACATGAGTATACAGGGTTGTAATGTTGCAGAGGAAACTTACTGCTGACTCTTAAAAGAAATAAATTCTATTTCTGTTTTTGGTTGGAATTGTGATGGAGGGTTGTTTTTTTTTTGTGTGTGATAGAATCAGATTAAGGTGTTTTATTAAGACTTGTCTGTACTGTAAATCCAGAAAGTGAAAATGGCCAGTGCCTGGTCAGTGTTTTGGAGCCTGTTTGACTTACAGGCATTTTTTAGAGAATGTATTCATAAACAGATAAATATAAGTTATATATATTAATGGGTTAGAGTTATTTCAGTAGACTTTGGGTTTTATTTGTAAATTTAATAGCATTCTGGGCTTGATGCAGAACTTATAAAGTCAGTATAAGCTCTTATGCTTTTTCCCATATTCTGGGATTGCACTCTTACAAGTATTTGCCTTCTCTGCATTTTCCTATCTGGCTTGGGTTTTTAGAGAAGTCCCAAAACTTGATAGATGCACGGACAAAACAGTTTCACATTTTTTAAAAGACTTAGCTATATTTTAAGCTGATGCCGCTTTTCTTTCTACTTTCAAACATTTAATTTTTGATTCGAACAGCACAAAAGGTTACACAGTACTGAAAATGACAATTTTAAACGTTTACTGGTTGTATATGAGAACTAGTATGTACTTTTATGACCACCTTCAGCATTATATGCCTGAAGATCAGCTGCCACCTCTGAAACTGTTTTCTCCATTTAATGTGCTCTGTGTAACACTTTGTCTAGAACATTTCTAAATTACAAACATCATCTCTCAAGAGAGCCCCATGAACTAAGACGTTTCAGTTTTTCAAGTGGATAAACCAATGCAGCAAGGTCACATGCAAGGTTGATAAAGGAGTCGGGAATGAAGATTGATTGAAATTCTTACTGCAGTCGTCTAACCTTTAGTTACGCTCCTCCTGTGCTCCTTTAATTATGTTACTTGACAAAATTAAGGGGTGGAGGACAAGAAAAGGAATTAATCTATTTACTGTCTGCCTAGACTCATAAGTATTACTTTGAAATAAATATCTGGACTGTATCCTTTTACCTCATAAAGCAGTTTTTGTCCCTTTGGAGTTGCTCAAGCCCACGTTAAATGTATTGTTAGCTTTTAATCTGTGCTGGTTGAAAGTATTTAGTAGCTCGTTCACTTTTTTAACAGTACTTTTATACTGCAGTTGTGTCTGCCTCCCTAGCCCTGAGGCAGTTAGATCTTTATTACGGGTTTTGGCAGTTGCCAGAAGAAAAAAACCAAAGCAACCTCCTCTCACACCCTTAAATTGTGAATGGTGAAGCTCTTGCCACTCCTGAAAGCGCGGCCTGTGTCGTGTTACTCTGCCATTGCGGGGACAGTAGTGGGGAAAAAGCTGTTTGTAAAGAACTCCACCTCGGAGTTGATTGATTTGGAGTGACATACGAAGTCTGAAACACTCCTGGTATAAGCAAGGTGGTTTCTAGTATGAAATGCCGTTTGTCGGAGGCCGTAGCGTGCCCTGCTGAGGTGGCTGGCTTGTCCCTGACCTCTGCAGTCCTGGCTGCGAGTGAGGCACGGAGCTGCCGGCTTTATCCCTGGCTGGCCCTGGCGCAGCTGTCAGCTCCTCCCGCAGGAGGAGGGCAGAGTGCAGGCCTGACACACTCCAGGAATTGACCACGGCTTTGATTTTGGAAGTGGTTTCCTGCAAAGGCCTCACGTGTCAGTTTAAAGAGGAAGATGGCCTGAATAATTTTTGTCTAGTTCTTTAGTGTCTCTGTACCGTTTAATTCCCTCTCTCATATGGTGCACTTGAGAAAAAGTGGGAAACAATTTGCATATTTATTTTAACTTTTCATTGATGGCATACAAAGTTTTACAATTGTATAATGATCTCTGTATGGGATTCTTGCATTTCTTAATTCGGCATCCAATTTTCTAACCTGAATCTAACTATAAAATGTAGGTGCTTAATTTTCCAGCAATGTGAAGCCATGCTTTTCTAATTTGTTTTATTAGCTTAATAACATACCTGAATTATAGAGTCATAGTCCTTCTTTTTTTGCATCTGGACGATTGTTCTCTGGGCCAGGAGCAGTACAGTGCTATTGTCTAAACCTGGGACAAAGCTCCTGCATGGAAGCTGCAGTCCCACTGGGTATAATGGGGGAGATTTCTATCATATGCATAATGTTTTTACTATATAATACAAGTATTTTTACTATAGTAACTAGAAAATAAAAAAAAAACAAAAACATAACCCTTGCCTTGTTTTAGAGTGAAGGCACTTGTGATGATGCACGTTAATTCATGCTTAAATACCTGCTGCTTAATTAGCTTATTTTGTTCCCAGTGTTTGAAGTGTTAAATCTAGTGTGGAATGGAGTTTATTCCTTTTACGTGCTGTGGAGTAGTGGTTTGCCAGGACTTCACAGTTCTGTATGTGATGGGAGTGAGAGCAAAGCTCAGTTCAGAGCAAGTTCCTCTCCTGACCCTGTCAGGGCAGTCAGCCCGGGATCTACCCGGCCCTCCCTGAGCTGCTGCTTTGTGCAGGAGCACTCAGAGTAAGGCACTGTGGGGATTTGCACTCTGAGTGATGGTAAAGCACCTCTTAGAGCTGCGATCATAAAGGCTATTTTCTTTTGAATATTTTGGTTTGCTCTCTATCCCTATAAATATGCTTCATGGGATTATTTTTGGGGGGTTTATGTTTTCCTGCTCTAAGGAAATAGGATAATCCTCTTAGCTCTTTAAAAAAACCACCCAAACTGTCTGTGACATTGCATAAATTGAGCAGCAGTGGAATTTGGGGATTAATCCCTGGGTCTAGACTAAGAAGTCACTGTTAGTGTCATGAAGTTGGTGTTAGGCATCAATTCAGTATCCAAACCTCCGCGGTTAAGCGTCTGTGTTCAGAGTATGCTCTTGCTTTAGTAGGTGCAGTGGGGAGGAATATAAATGTTCATTTGCTGATACGAGACTCTCATGATTTTTGTTTCACATGCATTTGGAATTCTCCTTTTCCCTTTGGGTTTGAACTTTATCATGATGCTGAATTTATGCAAGAGGTTACTGCAAGTGTTCAGTCTGCCAGTCAAGTGCAGAAAGGTTTGACCCAAGATGAACATAGAGCTATTTTAGAAAACAAACCATGGACAGTACAGCACTTGTAGCAGGAAAACTGATCTTTTTTTGTTTTTCATTGTGTAGTGCCTTTGCTTGTAATTGGTGGGTTTATCATAATTATATCCAGCCTAAAATTGCAAGATGCCTGCACCCAGTGCAGACCTGAGTGTTGTCAGAGCACCCCAGTGCTGCTGTATAAGCAACATTTTTCCTAACCTATGCAGCCACCAGGCACGTGCTGCAGTTTTGAAAGCACTGGGAAACTTTTATGTTTCTCTGTGGATGATTTTTGAATTCATATTTGGTTAAATTCTCTTTAAAGATAAAATGGCAGAGTTCAACCACAAAGGACTGTAACTGTTGTGGGGGAGATAAAAGTGGAACCTTGAGGTGTTTCTTTTTAGGTCTTATGAAGTACTCCAGGAAACAGTCCCTACAGTAGGGCTTATACGTCATTTTAAATATAAAAATGCTGAAATACATATTTTGGTGATACCTGGTTTGCTAACTGATTAAAAATAATTTAACTGGTGCAGAAAGATAACCTTGCTCAAGACTGACACAGCTTTAAAGAGAGGAATCCTAACGTGTACTGTGAGCTTAGAGGTGCTAAACAGAGAGAAAGTGGAATCTTTTTAAGTTACTGCTCTAAACAAGGCTTGTTTGGCTTAGATTGATATTTTTCTGTGTTTGGATCAATTTAAGCTGTTTATGCAGGAATTCGTTCATTTTCAGTTGAAATAATTGGCCTGTTCAGTGGTTTTATCCCTGTTTAAAACTGTTATGAAACAGTTCTTCCAAATCACTGTTCTCCTTCACACAAGTCCTAAGATGCATTTTATTTCTGCACCTCACAGTATTAACAATAGTCTGTGACCAAAGGCACCGATTTACATTTGAGATAGAAAAGCATTTTAAATGTAGTTTTTTAATACTTCTGTTTCATTGTGTCTATAATGATGTTAATAACAAGACATTTGTTTTCCTCACATATCAGAAAAAAAGGGTTGTAACATCTTGTCTCAGAGAACTTCGCTTTTTACAGGTGCAAAATTTTATTTGTTATTTGTGTGGGTTGCTACCACTAATTAAAGAAACCCACACTGATCTTTAAAAACTCTGAAAAATAAATGTGAGCATCTTGCTTAATACAGTTATTAACTTAAAATTAACACTTTGCTTTGCTTTTCAGGAGCTTGAAGAAATCCGCAAATGTGGAATGAAAAACTTCCGTAATATCCAGGTTGATGAAGCTAATTTATTGACCTGGCAAGGGCTTATTGTTCCTGTGAGTATAGACTACTCCTTATGAGCTTTAAAATAAAATGAGGATCATTTGTATCTCATAAATCCACAGCTCAGAAGTGCTGCTGGTGACCATGAAGTAATCTGTTACTGCAGGCCTGGGCTGACACATGGCTGGAGCTCCTTGGTGGCTCTGGGCTGCTGGGAGAGGTGTTGGAAGGGGGAAGCAAGTGCAGTTTGGTTTTGCATTAAGCCTAAAGTACAAAATCTGCATGATCATAGGAAAAAGAAAGGAAATGTGAAATACTTTTACTCCTTAATATGTGTTTTTTTAATTTACTGGATTTATTACTAGGATAAAACTGAGTATTGGGAAGAATTTGATGCAAGGAAAAGGTTTGGATTTTCCGAAGTGAGTTCTTTAAAAGAAAGTAGTATCTTTATTTAGGCATTAGTTAGTGCCAAAATAAACCTATTTCACTTAATTATTTTAAAAGCACTACAGTCTTCTTAGGGAATGTTTAATCAAAGTAGATAACCATTTTATTAGTTGAATAGAGAGGGATTTGTTACTAAGGGGAAAACAGGAAATGTGATGTGTTGGCTTCTTGGCTGAAAGTCACTTGGATTTTCACCTCTTGTGTTTCCCACTGCTGTGGCCCATAGCAGTGGGAAATGGCTGGCTTGGTTCTAAGAGCTATTTTTAATCTGTGGCAATAGGGGATGGGCCACGGGGGCAGCAGTTGTGGTTTTCTGTGGATGCTGCCAAAAAGCCTCCCCAACCAGTGTAAGCCTGTCTTTGTGTTATATGAGTAAGACTTCGAGCCATCTCTGTAGCAGTGCCTCTGCCTCGTTACTCAGAGGCTGCTCTGGAGCTCACATGGCACAGGCTGAGGTAATGGCTGGGCCTTTGCACTTTAAATGCTGTGGAAGACATTAAGTTTGCTGTTTATTTTTGTGCCTGCAAGTGATTCCTTGGAGTGGCTGACACTATTCCTGCAAACAAAGCAAGCGAGATCTGACACTGAAGTTTGACAGAGCTGAGGAACAACTTGCTTTAATCAGCCACTTTGTGGTTCATGTGTAACAGTTTAGTGCTTTGATAATACTTTGAAGCAGTATAAGGTTGGTAAATATGACTGATGAAGCAAAACACAAAAATACTTGTTTATTCCCGTTAACATTAGGAATGTGTGGTGTACAGCAGGTATTTTTAACAGTTTCTGCTTGACAGAGGATGAGCATGGTGTTTGTTTTACAAAGCTTTTCAGCATCGTAAGTGTTTAAATGTTGGTGCAGTGAACTGTGCTCCAGACCTGCCTCTTGGTTTGTCATATGTCCTGTTATAGGGGAAATAGCCTCAAATTCACTGCTGGTATAGTTAAGGAAGAATTTTGTTACAAAATTACACTTCCTATAGTAATTTAAAATGTGTTGTTTGTATTCAAAGATTAAGTTATTTGAATATCTTATTCAGATATTCAAGTTTGTATTTTGTGGTTATGCTATAGATGTTTTAGTGTTACTGTCTTTTTAGCTATTTTTGGTGTCAGAGATGGCTTAAAAATGCAGTACGTGAGTTCATTAAAAGTTACTTTTTTCTCTGTGTTTTTGTTGCACGTGCTGTTTCCATTTTAGCAAATGTTCTTACTTAGGGTTTAATGACACATACATCAGTAGGACTAAGCAGTTACTGATTATTAAATGCTGTAACTGGGCATTTCTTGGTCAGCTGCTTAATGAAGGTGTGAAAGATAATGCTTAGTATTTTTAATAGTGTCCATATAGAATTACTGTGAAAGATAATGTAAGGGTGAGCTGTAAAGCTTTAAAAGCTCTTGTTTGTAACATATTTTGTTCTTCAGAACATATGTTTTTAAGGGTGTTCACTCAATTGGGAAGCAAATTGAAGATACTTGGTCAACTTCTTTTCCTGTTCTGAGTTGTAGAATGAAGTAGTTGGTGTCCTGTGGGTGGCCAGGGTAGACTATTTGTTTAATTTCAATGTCAAAATAAGACTGTATAGCCCAGGCTCCTTGTTCCTGTAAGAGGTACAGTGAAGAAAATGGATGTTTTTAAGGCAGGGCACTTCTCATGTCAGTTCACTGAACATCCTCACAAATTACAGCACGTGATGGAGGCAAGAACAATTGAGCTGTGGGGGAAGAGGGCAGTGGCTGCCTAAGTTGTCACCACCACCACGAGTTATTAGTTCAACTTCCAAAGCTTTTAAAACTGCTTGGGTAAAAAGTGATTTTAAAGCCGCTGTAGTTGCCTCTCACCCTGGCAGAAACTGCGCTGTATTTCTTACAAACACACAGCCAGGTTCTCCATGTGGATGAGCCTAAAATTAAATGCTTTCTGTTGATAAATATTTAATAGAACACTCCCCACCCCCAAGTATTGGTAAATTCTTGAGTGGAATTGATTGCGGGGAAGGGCCTGGTTGCTAATGAAGAATGTGCAATTATAATAGATTATACTCTACGCTGACTGGAAACTCATCCTTTGATTCTTGTTCTCAGAGTGTTTGGAAAGGCTTCATTCCATAGTTACTGTTTTCAGTGCAGAATGGTATTTTTGTAGGCTTTAAATGTAGCAATGGTTTATTTTTGTTCTGCCTCTCGTGCAGTATCTGAAGCATCAATATCAATATTCTAACAGGTTTTTCTAAGTGAAATTCTGGGCATTGTTTTTTCTGTTGCAGCATGAAGAACTGCTTTGCTCATTTCACAGTTCTCTCATTCTGCTCCTTCAAAACTGATCTGATAAGAGTGGGTGCTAAAACTGCATACAAATTCAGAATGTTCTCATCAGCAAACACAGTGAATATCTATCTTTAGTACCAATGAATGCTCAGCAGATTTTTGTGTAGTCAGCACAAAAACGTTCTCGAAACATTTAGGGGGATCTGACGAACCAAATTGCTTTGCTGTTCATGCCACCATGTTGAGACACACAAAATAACTGTTCAGAGACCCAGTCAGGCTTGCTATTTGTGTCTTGGAAAGGGTTTGCTATGTTTTTTGAAACACAAAGCTGGGAATAAAACTACATAGTAGAGAGGGCCTTGAGTTGGAAGTAAATGGAGCTGGATGCTTTCTTACCCATAGAAATGTCAGCCAGCTGTAGGACAGTGGCAACCTGCTTTTTCCAGAGTGGATGCAAATGTGCAGGTTGTATTGCCTCTCACATAGGTTTTGGTGTTTCCTGACACATAAACCTGGCAGTAGTGTTGGTAGAAAATGCCTTTCAAAGAGGCCATTGAAGAGATCAAAGAAATCCAAGTCTGTACCGTGCTGCTTTTCACTCGTGTCCATTAGCATGTGCCACATTCTTGACATTCTGCCTTCTTGTTGCAGGACAATCCTCCATATGATAAAGGAGCCTTCAGAATTGAAATCAACTTCCCGGCAGAATATCCATTCAAACCTCCTAAGATTACATTTAAAACAAAGATCTATCACCCTAACATCGATGAAAAGGGGCAGGTTTGCCTGCCAGTAATTAGTGCTGAAAACTGGAAGCCAGCAACCAAAACTGACCAAGGTAGGACTCCATGTGGAGAAAGAACTGGGTATTGAGAAACTTTGTAGAGAGTTTGAATTTAAAGCTAATAGTGTTTCACTTGTTAGCTTCTCAGTGCTCTGAGAGTGTAAGATTTGTGTCACGAGTCACGTGTGGTGAGCACAGAGTACAACTCCTGCAGGATCTCGTTCTGTGACTGGAATGGGAGGTACTGGCACTGAAGTGCCATTTCCACCTCCAGGAAACCACAAAACTTCTCATGACTTAGGAGTTTATTAAGGAAGTGTCCTCAGCATACTTCAGAATTTTGCTGGTAGTTTGTGGGGGGGTTATTCTGTGTTTCTTTTTAAACAGTGACTTTAGAATGCAAAGGTGTTCAGTAAATTCCTGGATGTTTGAAAGAAAGGGTCTAAAACCTCAAGGCTTTGTATATTTTATAATCTGCCATGTGGTTCAGTGATTTGAACATATGGCTTGAAATATCATGGGAGTCGTAAACAAAATCTGAAATAATACCACAGATTAACTTGTAGATCTTAAAAGTCATTGCTGTCAGGCTTGCTGTGTAGAGTGTCTTTGATAAGAATCTAAATATTGTAAGGAAAAAAGTTTCATCAGGTTCTGTGGCAGACTTAAGTGTAATGTAAGAAGGGTTTTTTCCTGTTGCTTGCATGAGTTGTTGAGGTGAGAATTTTTTGCTGTCTGGCAGGTAATGATTAGTTGGGTAATAAGCTTTTATTGTTATACATCTGGAAAGCAAACATCCTTGTAAAAAATGCTTATTTTTAAAGAGTGTTAATTCAAATGAGTAGCAGTTTAGGGCAGTGCTAGAGCTTCAGTGACATTGAAGTATCTTGTTCCATAGGAGAAAATACTTCTCTCTTCCAGGCTCTTCTTTTAGTTATTTTCACATGATCTGTGTTCCTGATAGGAAACAATGCTGTACTTAAGATTTCTTAACTTCCAGTTGTGTGATTTTGCCCAAAGACAAACCAGAAAAATTGTAGTTGTTTTACAAGAGATGAAGCAGCTGAATGTTGGTGAAAATGGAGGTGGCAGCAGAAAGAAGCTGTGAAATAGGACGGCCAAGATCTTAGATTTGTTGTAGATTTATCCCCAATTATACAGGACAAAGATCCTTGGGAGAGAGGAGATGGAAAGAACATGTGGAAGGTTTCTGTTCTGATCCCCACCTGAGCAGCCATCTTGGTGCCATCAGCCTTTGCTAGTTAACTAAGGGACTTACATGTCTCTGCCCAGCTTGAAAAACAAGTTGTCATTACCTGGATCTACTGAAACAATTGTTTGCATGCAGAAAATAGTCAGTGTCTTCTTGAGAAGTAGCAATTCCCTTTTTATCTGAGAGAGTGAATAAAAGCCGTCCTAAAATCAGAATTTGGAACTGATCCTGGGTATCAAAATATTGCAAATCTCTCATGGTCTGCTGTGTTGTGGTTTTTTGTTTGTCTTAACTTTCTTCAAGAAGTTGTTTTAGTGTGAACATGTATTGTTACTACATGGTTGTATGAACCTGTGACAATGTTACTAAAGCCCTGCTTAAATGTCTATTCCTTTTTCTTCAGATTTCTTCTGCACTGAAAAATCACTCTCAGGTTTTCTCAATGAAATAACGTGACATCATTAGTACAGCATCAAAGTGATTGATTTTGTTCATGCAGGTGTCAAAAAAAGGAAGAGATTAAGTTCATTATAAATCATTGACTTACCTTTCGCATACTAAATGTGCATCCTACTGCTGTACTTTTTGTTAATTTATGCTTAATATTAAAAACTACTGTTATGACAAGATAGTTTTCAAATGCTGTGGGTATTGAGGCAGCTCCTGTTCTGCCAGGACTGTTTTTTCTGGCTTGTTACTGTTATTAAGGTTATTGAACACACATTTTCTCTGTAGTGTTTTTGCACGCTTTGCTCAGTGAGAAGGGATTGCCATTCAGAGTTTCTGCTGGTTTCAGCAATGTGGTGGCGGTTGTTGTAAGGCCAGGACTGGTGAGTTACTGTGAAGGAAGCTGGTATCAATTCTGCATTCCTTAGATAGTTCGTTGCAGTTTAAGCTTGGATTTGTGGTAAGAAATGTTCCTGTTTAGCAGTTTTGACAAACATCAGATTTGAGCGTGGCTGTATTTGTTTTGAGGTTTGTTCATGGGCGGAAAAGACTGAGATCAATGCCCCAAACGAAGCCACTCTGGTTTTCCAGCATCTGCTGGAATGTTCATCATTGTATGAACTTGCATTCTTGCCCAGGAGCACTGACACCTTTGGGTGGCTGGGCAGTGGGACCCCTGATCTTTGTGAGCTTCCAATGGCTGTGAGGAGGTGTGTGAGAAAAATGTAGCAGTAAATGGCACTGTGGGGTGTGAGGTTCACTGTGAAATGTCAGGTGTGTTTCCATTTCCTGAAGAATGACTTTCCTTTGGAAAGTGACAGGGACATTGGTGACATTGCTGTGAGCACCTTGCCACTCTCACCCTGTTGTTCATCTCTACTGGTGGCAGTTGAGAGTAAAGGGGGAAGACTTGCTACTGTTCATAGGAGAAGTAAGAATCATAGGGAAATAAAGCTGGAAAAAAGGGTTTCCAGAAGAGGCTCAGTCACAGCTACATCACTCTGACAGGTGTTGGGAAATGCTTCACGGTGCAAATTCCATCTTTACCCAATCCCTTCAGTGAATCTGTCTGAGAACTTCGATTTGTTCTCAGCCGTAGGGGAGAGGGTTTTAGATGGGATGCCAATTACATGGGAAATCATTTGTAGTGCACTTCGGTCTCTATTCATGTTGATTTTGTTTACAAATACAATTTTCTGGTGTTCATTCATGGTCATTGAACTAAATCTTGGCATATCACTGCAGCTTACTCACGCCCTGCGCTTGAAAAGGCCCGAGGTTTATGGGGATGTATTTAAATGCAGTTAAAGCTCTTTTCTTACAGGGGAATTTTGCTTACATTTTGATTTTGAAAAACTGACCATCTAAGTCTCTGACGGTATTTATACTTCTTTTGACAGTAATCCAGTCCCTCATAGCACTGGTGAATGATCCACAGCCCGAGCACCCCCTCCGGGCTGACCTAGCTGAAGAATACTCTAAGGACCGTAAAAAATTCTGTAAGAACGCTGAAGAGTTTACAAAGAAATATGGTGAAAAGCGACCAGTGGACTAAAATCTGACACAAGTGCTGTCAGCAACCTATGATAGAAGATCGGAGCAGTGCATTTGAGACATCCCGTAAAGCAGGACTCTATGGAAAATTGACAAGTGCCACCTTTCGGTGTGAACTTGTGGCTGTTACTAACTTTCTACAGTTTTCTTAATCAAAAGTGGGCTAGGTAACCTGTAAAGAAAGGATTAAAATTTAAGATGTTCTAGTTCTGCTTTCTTTGTTTAAAAATCACTGCTTCAATATACTTTAAAGTATGCTGTTTTCTTTTTCTTGTCAGAATTTATCAAAAATATCTTAGACTTATATTCTGCCCTTAAATTGAAAAGGTTGTGGCTGTCATTTCTTATTTTTCCTCGCAGTTCCCACTATCTTGAGTTCATTCATTGAATTTTAACCCCCTCCTCAAAGTGATGTCTTAGGAAAAATATCCCAGTTCTGGCAGAAAATGATTGAGTGTTTGGCAGTTTCGTTTACTTTTCTTTCTAAATGTTGCACTGTGCTTTGTGGGACTTGTTGCAAGTTCCCCTGAACTTCAGTTTGTAACATAATAAACAAAATCCAACCCCACAAAACCAATCAGAAATAATGTCTGGGTCTGATGTAAATCTGGCCAATGTCTATTAAACGGGGAAACCCAAGTTTTTGTGTGCGTCATTGAATTAGAATATGGCTTATGGAAAACTTTGGAGAAAAATCTGTAGCAAACAAGTAGTGGAATGTGATCGCAAACTTTCTTCCCTTCTGTCCTTAATACCTATGCAGAGCAGTGGGAAACGTGCACAGAACAACATTGCAACCAATCCGGGAGAGTTCCAGAAACTGGGGACCAAGAGGTACCAAAGTGACAAACTGTCTTTTGAGTTTAAAATCATTATTTTGGAAACATTAATTTTGAATTCAAGAACTAAATCTGACAGCGCTGCTGTCCTCTCTGACCTTTTTCCCTCAGAATGCGTCAGGAGCATCTGTGTTTGTGGGATGGCCCTTGAGGCGCCCCAGCCCGGCGGCGCTGCGGGGCCGGGCCCGAGCCGTGACCGGGGCTCGGCTGCTGCCGCTGCGTGCGTGAGCGCACGGGCGGGGCTTAGCGAGTGCTCCGCGTCCGCCGAGCCGTGTCGGGCGGAGCCTTCTGCGGCTGCCCCGGGGCACTCCTGTGCATGCTGAAGGAAAAGGAGCCCTTTCATCCTCTGCTGTGTCTCTGCTGCTTCTGCTGCCTTTCCTCCCCAGCCCAGAGCGTGGTCCTAGCTCCACAGTCGAACTGCCACACAGTCAACCTGCTGTCTCCCCTTCTGCAGCTGGGGTCTGCTACTGAGTGAATGGATTATTTCCAGAAATCCATCGGTATCTGGGAGCACATATCATTTCGATGTGCAGGAAGCTGAGTTAAAAAAACCCTGACACCTAGGTGGTTGCCTGTACTCCTAAATTCAGTTTTAATACAGCCTCTGCCTTTGCAACCTTTCAGAACTAGTGTGTCAAGCAGTAGATCTCTCTTGGTTTTAATGTCTTGTGTATTTGCTATTCCCTCATTTGTCCCTCTCCTCTGGCTTTCATTTCCAATTTAGTGTAAACGATGACAGCCCAGTACCTCACCTCTGTTGAAAGTAAATTTTTTTATAAGTTAGGGAGCTAAGCAATTTTATGTTTAAGTGTTCTTAGACAGATTCTTTGGCAGGTAAATAAAGTTAAACCACATTCACCTTATTTACGGAAACTTGCATTTCCTAAGTGTTTTCAGGCTTGTGAGAGCACTATTACCAAATTTTCACATCTTTGTGTCTTCATTTGCAGAAAGTTGGTACTGATTTTGTTTCGTTCACGCTCACTCAGATTCATAATAAAATAATGCCAAATTATCTGTCAAACCGAAGTGTGTAACTTCTGCATCACCTGAGTCACTGTACCTTTGATCATGTCTGTTGGCATGGAAACTTACCATTCTCTAAATTTTATTTGAAACAAAACTGTAGCACTAGTTTGCCGCCCTCGTTGCTACTCAGTAGTTACTCTGTGGTTGTAAAGCCTCTCAGGTCAAAGACTGCGTCTGCCTGCCTGGCTGCGATGGGATGCCGCGGGAGGGGCGGAGGGGCCGTGTGACCGCAGGAGCTGCGGCCGCGCCGCGCCAGCCGCTCCCATCCAGCCGCGGAGGCCACCAAAGACAGATCTCGCTGTCAGTTCTCTTGGCGTGTTCTTCGTAGTCCAATTGCTAAACTGTGAGACGTGTAAACAAAGTGCTGGCGCGTGTCTGGGGCAGCCTCTGAACAAAGGGATCCGGCACCTGTGCGGCTGAAGGCTGAGGAGAAGAAATCCAAGTGTGAAGTCCTATGATAACTCAGGAAATCAAGCTCTTGTTCTCTCTGGTTCCCTAAGCCATGCTGAATTCTAAACGTGCAGTTGAACATCCGCAATGAAAGCAGCGCACTGGTGAAACTACACCCAGGAGTACTGGTATAGGCTTTCTGCAAGTCCATTCTGCTACCCTAATAAAAATTGCTCTCAAAGGCTTTGTGGCATTGTTTTATTTTCACAGGGGTCTGGGAGTTAACTGGGATTGCAGTACTGTTTTAATTTGAACTTGGGTTGTCTTTAAAGTTCTCACAGAACCAATGAGGAATTTCTTTATCTCCCTATATTTTATGCAATTGAAAGGTTCCCTATTGAGTAGCCTTTTAGTAGGTCATTATTCATTTCTCTAATTAAATGGAAATTTGGGGTTTAATGCCCTTCATTTAAAAATAAGGAATTCACAAAATCTGTTTTTCACATTACAGCGCTTGGGTAAATGCTGCCCTCGGGTCTTCAGTACTCAGCTGCCACGAAATGCATCCAGAATTCCCCAGGTGTGCAACGTCCTGATGGCTGCGATCAGAGCCAATCCAGCGCTTAGGACATGGAGCAGTTTAAACGGTTATATAGTAAGGTTTAGAAGTATCCATGAGAAGGCGGTGTCGCTTCCATACCCGATGGAGCTCAGCGTTCCGGCAGCGGCTGCAGTGCGGCGCGGCGGGCGCGGGGCGGCGCTGGCGGGCGCGAGCGCTCCGGGCGGGTCTGTCCCGGTGCCCCCCGGGAGCGGCTTCGGGGCCGGGGCATCCGCAGGGGTAACTCCTGCCCTGCTCTCACCCGGCCCCGGCTCAGACATCTAAGGCATCTTCTATAATATAGGAAAAAACCGGGAAAAATGTTTTCTACAGCATCCTTGATGTTTTTCCTACTTGTACAGGACAAAAACTTCCTCAGATGTGTTAGAGGAAAGGTCAGACAGTTCCCACTGATAGAAAGGGAAGCCCTTTTAGCGATGTGGGAACAGACAGGTGAGTGGGTTTAGTTCACTCACCAGATGTAATGAAACCCAAAAGCCTCCTGAAGCTTTTCAATAGAAAAGGCCTGAGTTTATTTTTCATTTAAAAGAATGATGACCATACTTATATTTTTTATATTAAAAAACACGGTTAGCAAAACCAGTTATGTTAAATAGATCGCTCTTGTGCAGAGAATGAGCATAAACAATCTAAAATAATTTTTCCCCATGTGAAGGTCCTTACAGGAATGACAGGGTTGCAGTTAAGAGCATGTCAGCACTGCTGGGCCTTGTTGGAGTTGGAATGCTCTGGTGACAGGAATAAAAGGGACAAACACAGGGACTTCCTCCACTCGCAGCCGTGCTCATGGCTGGCACAGCTCGTGGTTGTCCTGAGGGGCAGTGGGTGGTGCAGGACTAGTTGCTGCTGCTCTCACACACCGCAGTTACTGAAATTGCAGATGGGTCAACAGTTGCTGCTCCTGCAAAGTCAGCCAAAAAATAAGAAGCCTCTCCAAAAGGGCTACAGCTGATGTTACTTCCCTAACGGGGGCTTAAAGCCAAGAGGCAACGTAAAGAGGCAGAGACAGAACTCCTGCCGGCGGAGGCGGCTGCAGCCCCACTGGGCCACGCGTGACCCGACTGCTCCGACCAGAGGAAGGCTCTGAGGGTGGCTGTCCCCACACCCCTCACCATGGGTGAGCAGGTACGAGTGCAGGGGCAGGGACTGGCTGCTTTCAGAGAAACAAATGCTGAAGGCATCCAGGCCTCCTGTGCGTGACCTACACTGAGTGGCTGCTCCAAAGCAGCACCCGCTCCCCAGCACGGTTCTTCTTTTGCCATCGAGTCTGACAGGAGACTGTGCTGTGCTGGGGACTGTGGGTGCTGTCACAGGGTCACGCTGTGACCTGTGACAGCACCCACAGGTGTGGTGCTGCAGCGTCTCAGCCACGTCTGTCCCCATGCTGCTCCTTTGCTGGCAGGAGCTGAGCCCTGGGAGCGCGCGCTGCACTGGGGCGCTGTGGAGGGGTGTCACAGAAGGAGTTTGGCACATTTTGAGCAGACGTTGTGGCCTTAAAACCGGCAGCTGGGGCTCTGGGGCACTGCCTGGAGCTGCTCACAGGGTGGTGGTGTCCATTCCCAGGCTGTTCACAGCTCTTGTGAGCTGTACCAGGGCCTGTGACACTGGTAACAGTGATCTGGCTTCTCTGGATGTTAGCAACTGCCTGTCTTCAGAGGATGGATGGATGGATGGATGGATGGGTGGATGGATTTGTGCTCATTTATTTAAAGATCTTTGAATGAACACAGCTGAATGTTCCTGCTTTTGTAATGGCTCTGCAGCTCCGGCTTAATTAAAGTCTGGAGTTCATGGAGGCGTTCCCAGGACTGTGAGAAATCATCTGGTCCTTCCCCACAGCCGCCGACGGGTGGGACACTGGGGTACCCCGGGTGCACCATCAGCTCGATTGTCACTGTGCTGCTCTGCGGTGCCTGGGCCGGGAGGCGCAGGATGGCGCTGTCGATGGCGCTCCGGATGCTGCTGACAGACATGTTCCTGCCCATGGTGCTCAGGCCTATGTAAATGTCTGGCCACCTGCAGCCAGAGGAGGGAACGCTGCTGTTAATGCTAAAGAGGTAGGTAGACAATTGTGTTACATCCAGTGGATTAGGAATCAAAATTTACCTAAAATTTAAGATAGAAAAGGGGGAGGAATTTTTAAAAACTTTTAACTATAAACAAAATAAACCCAGAACTTTTCCTGATTGAAACCAGGGACTGCAAGGCCCAGCACAGCCCCAGCACTGTGTGATGGCACATGGGGTGTTTGGCACCTGTGTGCACACTTAAAGGTGCATTTTATTGTCCCAAAAGGGAAGAGCAGCGCTAAACTGAGATATGCCACACTATCGAAATAACTTAAGCCTGAATAATAATCCTCAGCTAAGGAGAAACAAAAGTGACTAAATAAAGAAGAAAGCTAAAGAAGCCTTCTGCCAGAATATATCAAAGAGCCATAATAACCGGACAAAATGTTACTCCTAGAGGACAACACCTACGAGCTGTTTCTTAGCTTCACACAACTCTTTGTTCAAGTCCGGCTGCAAGTGTCAGTTCTAAGTGTGGCCTGGAGGAGACCAGGAGAGCTGAGCCACTGCATGTGAAGGCAGAATGAAAATTATTTTGGAAGAAATCAAGGCTTGAGTCTTTACCTGAATGATCATAGAAGAGCCCAGCTCAGCTCTTGTTGAAAAGGGAGAAATACCAGCTTGCTGCTGGTGTCCAGAACAACTGATACAAAAAAAAAAAAAAATAATCCCAGAAAATAATGTTTCCAGTGGACTGAGGAAGTAATGACATCTGCTCCAAAGGACAGGTGACTCCAAGGGTCTCTAGTGAAAGGCCTTTAATCCATAAAACACTGTCTAAGCTTTTAAGAGAAGGATTTTATTTGGGGGAAGGGCTGAGCTTTGGGGGTTTGGCCCCTGAGATGCAGGACACTGACAAGGCTGTTTGCTTACAGCAGTGATCACCTGCTGTGCTACTGCCAGCTCTCAGAGCTTACTGGTTCTTCTTAATACCTTCTTTTAACTGGTCTCTTTCAGCTACTTAACAGCCTTTCTCTGCTACAAGAGGAAGATGAAAATTTAGTTCTTGAAAACTTTCCTTTGATAATACTTTTAAAATTCCAGCGCTGATGCAGCATTTCTCTTGACATTCCAAATGCCAGGCTGATACAGCTTCACTAGAAAGGCTGAGAAGCATACCCTGAAAAGAACATTCCTTTTCAAGTGGAAAGTGACTCATCTCTGTTCAAACAAAACCTCCTAAGCCCTTGTGCCCCTGGCACTTCTGTGCTCCTCCTGAACTTCTCTAAGTTCTAAGAGGAAAGAGAAAGGTTGTGTTCCATTTTTGAAAGATACTATCAGGAAGTGATAAAATCGTAATATTTTACTACAAAAAAGGATGAGTAATACCTGTCTTACCTTATTCCATGCTTTGTAAACACATCCACTGTGTTAAAAGAATCTTCTTCTACTCCCAGGTAAAAGTCCATAAGGGATGGTGGAATCCAGTCACAGTTATGAAGGCCTGGCTCTATTGGGACACGTGTGTACTTAATCCCATATTCTTCTAACACCTCTGCAAATACGTGCCTGACCTCTGTAAGTAAAACCAGAGACTGCAGTCAGGAGTTGGATACCCAACTTCTTATGTCCCCTGCAAGCTGTTAGCACAGAGGCTTCTTTCCTTTCTGTGTTTAAGAAAATAAAATTCCATTTGGTTTATCTTCTGCTGAAATCCATCTGTATGGGAGTCACCTTCTATACTGGAAACATTTCTCCCTGAACTTCTGTAGGTGCCATTCTTCCTTTCAGCACCGAGCCTTTAGTCCAGCCCCCCTTCTGAGTGACTCAGGTCTTAGAGTTGCACCAGAGGTGACTGCACTGTCAGGAACAAATTCTTCATCAAGTCCTTGTGCAGCCAGAGCAAAGTTATCCAGTGGCAGTTAGTACTGGAGTGGGAAAACCTGGATTCTTTATTCACTCTGTTTTCCATCTGTGTACCATAATGACTTTATTTGCAAAACAAGGACAAAAGATCCTTGCTCATCTCTAAAGCTGAGATCTGCAGGCAGGGACTGGGGTGGGAACACAAGGAACAGGATGGAGTTCTTGTAGCATCTGAAAGAGCCACCAGATATTGTAAGCTCCAATATTCCAGTTTAAACTGGCCAATCTACTGCTGGCTTTAGTCTACCTCCTTCAATGTGGGTGAGAAAATGGAATTAGGATGCTGAGGAGAATTATTAGTCCTTGGGGGAAGAGCTGTAACCTGGGCCATTTGTGCCATTAATGCCCTGGTGCTGCTATGGGAAGACCCAGGGCTCCAAGCAAAGTTTGGGTCTGGGCAGGACTGTGGGGTCAGGTGGGAACATTCAAACTGCAACTGCCAGCAGGTGTCTCATGGTGGGGGTTATTGCCCATATAGGAAGCTGTGGCAGGGGGAGTCCCCTCTGAGCCAGCTCTCTCTCCTGCTTGGTGCTGGGAAGATTTCCTTACCTGGGAGAACATGGACGTGCTGGTGCCCATCCATGTGAGGAGGTAGGTGACCTGTCAGCTCATGGAACAGCTCTACCTGGGCCTTTAGCTCCTGCTTCACCTGTGAAGCAGAAAAGGGTCAGAGCAAGACTTGGCAGAGGCTGAGAGCAGGGGAGTGATGGGGCTGCTGGGACTTCAACGGGCAGGAGTCAGGACCTGGCTCTGGGAAGCAGCAGGTTCTGTGGTTGTACAGGGATGTGCAGCACTGCTGGGTGACCCAGAGCCTCCCTGGGCATGGGGCTCTTTGGGGTACTGCTTATGGGGATGGTGCTGATGGGGATGTTCTAAATACACAGGATATGTGAACAGCCATTTCTGTTTAAAATGGATGCAGTTTTGATCATCTGAACATGTTCATTCTTGCTCATGGGGAAAAACTAGCCATCTCCCTAGAGAACCAAAACCTCTCACAAGCTGATGAAAATCCTGGTGCCTACTTAGGACTTTTCTGTCATTTGCTCTTTACTGATCTCTAGGCTCTTTGTAAATATCTGTTCCAATGCCCCTTCTGCCTCCTCAGATAAATAGTTAACAGTGTATACAGGCACTAAATCAGGGAGGAATGGGTTCTCAAAGGCTACAGAGCCTTTGGCAGAATGAGGCCCAGGACCTAAAAGCCAGTTCAAGCTGCACAGGCGGGATTCATCTCTAAGCCAGCTCACAGCTGGGATCTGGGAAAGGTCCTCAGCTGTCATGTGCTGAGATAAATGCAGGCTGATTTGTATCAGGAAGGCAAGTTGTACAGCTGTATGTGGCTTTATCCTACCTCTGACATATTCAGGAGACCTTTTGATAGAGCTGTTCTGAAACCCATTTTTCCATGAAAGAATCCATCTTGGTTGAGCAGAGAAGAGTCCATCTTGAGCACCTCACATACAGGGGAGCCCTCGGAGAGGTTGGCATGCAGGCCTATTGGGATGTTGTATCTGTAAGAGTATGAAATATCTGCTAAGCTTTGCACCTCCCTCACTGTGGTCAAAGAGGGGGAGATTTAAGTGTAAGAACCAGACTCATCTTAGAGGTGTTGCAGTACTCACTGGAGTACATCTTTGCATCTCTGCTTTGCCAGAAAGGATGGCAGAGTGACCCCAACCAGAGCAGGACATCTCCAGGTAACCACCCTGAGCGCTCTGCCCAGGGCTAGCCTGTTGAGTGCCCCCAAACCCTGCTCCCACCCTGGCTCATAGCACGAGGTGTCTTGGGCTAAATGCTGTAACTGCACTCCAGTAACTGCAGTCACTGGTAACCAACTGAAAAATCCAGATCTTGCAGCTTTTTCTAAAGCACCTCATTAGCCTTTGCTAGGTATCCCCTTGAGCTGTTCACTCTGTTAAAGATGGTACATTTATGAGACATTTTAGTTTTACTTGACGACTCCTAAAGCTGCCCTTAAGTAGAATCCAGTAATTTATATATAAACAGTGCCCAAGGAAGTTGTTATGGCAACAGCACAGGCTACAGGTGTAAATGCAAGCAGCTGGAATTGCCTGCAGGGGCCGGGCTCCTGTCTGCCGGAGCATTCAGTGAGTGACGAGGCTGAGATGCACAGAGCAGCATCGCCCTGGCACAGCCAAAGAAAGATCAGTGCAAGGAGGCCCACAGTGAAGCGTAGAGCCTTGCTAAGGAGTCACAGGGGTACGACTGATTACCCAGTTGCACTCTGTAGCATTCTAAAAAAAATTTTAAAAAAACCAAACAAACAAAAAAAAAAAAAACCAACTATGGAGCTGGTGTGGCTGCAGAGCTCCCCTCAGGCACAGGGCTTAGCAGAGTGCTGGTGTTTTCTTGGTGTGTGCTGTGGATTCCCCTACACTGAGAACAGGACTTGTGCATGCTTGGATTTGTGCTGGGTCTCATTAGCGTTTCTGGAAATCCTCAGAATCAGTAGCCAAAATGATGCTTTGAAATTTTTTCCAAGACAACCCATGGCCTCTGGCTGACCCAGTGAGTAGATGACAGAACTGCAATGTTCTGTCTGTGCTGCCCAGTCTGAGTCATGGTGCAGAGTGAATTTCAAGGCAACAAGTCTGTGATGCTCTAAATCCTTCTTGGAACTTCTGCACAGAACTGTTAAAAGTGGCAGTGGTCTGTCCCTAGTACAGCCCTTGTACCTCAAACAAAAACAATCTCCATTTAGGCAAAGGGTGCAAATCCGAGATCTCCCTTTCTGTCTGATGTCTGAAGCTGACTGGTGAAGCACCAGCCCGCTGGAGACAGGACTGTGGGTGGATTGGACCAAGTCAGGGTCATTTAGCTTGTTCAGGTCCTAAGGCTTTGGCCCTTGCAGGACTGAAAGTCTTTTTTTCCTGGTTCTTCCACGTCCTGTGATCCAGGCAGATGGTGCAATCAGTTGCTAGATACTACTTCTCATAGACATAAATGTTAGGAGTCAAGTTGTATACATAGCTCCGTAGAACAAAATGAGTCCATTGCATGAATAAGGAGCTTGAATGTTTGTTTAACAGAGCAAAACAGCTCATGGAGAAAAGGGCCTCTGGCTTTCCTGATCTGGTGATTTCTGTGCAGCACAGCCCAATCGTTTCACTCACGATAGGTGTTCATCACAGCGGGGACCTGAGCACAAGTGCACACCAACTCCTGGCTAATACAAGACGTGGAAGGTGTGTCCCTGGGGTGACAGGCTGCAGGGCAGCACAGGAAGCAGCTACAGTGCAGAAGGGGTGCTGTGGTAGTAGGGCTTCCCCTCCATCCTGTGTGACCTGCTGGGCACCCTGCACAAGCCCAAAGGCGGAGGGGAGGCCTGTGGTTTTGGTTTGGTTTTCTTTTAGAAGTCCACCCCAGATTCTTTATCATGTCTCTGGGAAGCTCTTGACTGCATCAGCTGGAGTATTATTTGTACCACAGCCAGTGTTGTTTGCAAGAAAAAAGGATTCCTATGTTACCATGAATCAGCAGATGGATTTTTCTGTTGAGTACTCTCTTTCTTGTGTATTGTGGGAGGGCAAGAAATGAACAGCTGAGCCTCTCAGTGTTGTCTCCCAGGAGCATCAAATGAACCTCCAATTGTGCAATGCCCCAAATGCTGTGAGGGAGGCTATTTCCAGGAGAAGGCAAGTCCCTCTGACAGGTGTGGGACACCAAGGAGCCAAGGGCTGCACTGGGGAACATGAGAACAGCTCCTGGCCAGAGCCAAACCCAGCCCCAGAGCTGGGGAATGTGCAGAATGTGGAAGTGCAGAGAGAGCTGGCCTTGTCCTCCGGTAAGAGGAGACCCTGACTGTAACATTAGAGCATGTTTCAGAGCTTTGCCTAACACCAGCTGAATATCTTAATAGTTTTCTCGTGGAGTCAGTCCTGGTTTGACAGACTGTGCATGCTGAGGCGTGTGGAGAGGAATTGCTCATATTTAGTGGCTCTGGGATACAGACACTGGAAGTAAAACTCAAAATGCCACACATGAGAAACTTATTCAGAAACATTCATCTGTGGGAGGTGCACAGAAGGCTGGGAAGGTCTTAAGGCTATGAGGAGGAGGACAGTTTAGTGGCTATAACAGAGTTCTACTGCAAGCTCACAGGGAGAAAAGTCAAGGTGCAGGAATATCCTGAAAGGGCCCGCTTTTCAGAGTGCATATGATTGTTTCTGCTACAGAAATATACTTTGTAGTTGCCCACATCTTTCAAAAGAGTAAAATATCTGCTAATTTGTTGGCTGAAATACTGAAGCAGAGACCAGCAGCTCAAGCAGCTTACATAGCATGTGATGCTGCCCTGGGAGCAGAGCTCAGCTGTTGTGGGTTTGGCCTCATACCCACTCCTCTGCCCAAGCCCCTTCCAGATGGGACAGGGTGAGCCCTGCTGGTCATTAACTGCTAATTGCTCACGGGAGATGCAAAATAAAAGGATTGGCATTGGGCTTCAGGCAACAATTTAGTTTCTGCATACAGCTACCATTGCCAAAACTAAACGATGATGTAAAGAATCTACTTGGTGTCTCTAAATCCTTTTTTGGTGACTCTTTAAAGCTGCAATGACCCTTCCAGTCTGTTTGGAGAGGCCTCTCTGTGTTTGCAAGTCTGTCCCAGCACCCCAGGGAAGGCAGAGATGTGAAGCAGGATTTAACACAGGGGTTCACTTCACTCCTGATAAAGCCACAGGACATTGGCTACGGGTGTGTGCTCCTCCAGCAGGAGCAGCATTAGACTGAGCTGCCTGGGAACTTGTGGAGAAGAGGTTCAGGCCACTGAGGTTAATGCACTAGTGAGCTGTTTGCACTGAAAGTTGGCTGTAACCTCTGTGGTTCTCTTCTCCAGCATTCCTTCTAGACGTGGAGGGGGAAAAGTAGAGGCCTGTGCAGGAGGAAATATCCTTACAGCAGGTGCTAGAAGGAGCAAGAAGGAATTCACCCTGGAAAGATTTCTGAGTCAGCAGGCCCAGTACAGTTATCAAAGAGAGAGGAAATACAAACAGTTAAACTGCTTCCTTTTCAAGTAGTTGCTTGTTTTGCCACACGAGTGCTCTGAACGAATGTCTGTGCTGAGGCTATGTGCAGCTGCAATCCCTGTTCCTTGACATCCTTGACAGCAAAGGGACCCCGGAGATGGGTACTGCACTGAGTCATTCTGAGGTTGGTGGATGAGTAACAGTGTCCAGAGTCCTGCCTGGCCATGCCATGGGACTCTCTGTATTCCTGGGAGCAGTTGCAATGGCTGTGGGAATTATGAGATTTGCCAAGCACTGTTCCAGTTGCCTTGCTGAAGGCTGCATGCTCTGGCATAAGCATGGCACTTTACCCTTTCCCTTGATGGGTAAACAGATCCCACCTTCAACATCCCATTTGTATCATCCAGGAAATTGCTGATCATTAGGTTTCAGCCCAAGTGTGACCCAAGTCAGAGCTCATGTAAATATCTGTATCTAAACATCTCGCTTCAGTGAACACCCAAGTATCTGAAGCCAGACAAAGCAAGGCTTTGAGCAAAAACGTGCACTTCTTAGTTTTCTCATGTTGGCACTTGCATACCTCCTCACACACACTTTCACCATTCAGTAATATCTGTCTTTCATCAGATAGCATATTTTCTTGCTCTATTACTGCTAAAACCCTATTTCTTCGGCCAGAAATGCTCTAAAGCCTCTGCAGTGTTAAGAGCTGGTGCTGCAACATAATTTAGGGACTCGAGTTTCTGTTGTAATCACATCTTTGTATCAAGTGCAGCTCCTGTGTCTGTAGCCTTACATCAGTAAAATGGGCTGTTGCCAGTAAAGTCAATATGATCTGGGATTCTAGTGTAAGGCTTCAGATTGGGTCCCACCCCTATCCAAACAGTTCAGCAGAGCAACTGTCTGCTGTGTGATGAACAGTCACATAAAAGGGTGATGAGAAAGCATGAGAGATTTCTAAATTAGTCAGATGTTGACTGGGAGGGTCAGAATTAAGTCACAGTTTACACACACTTTGCAATTAGTGTTGATGGGAAAGGAAATGAAAACATAAATGTGGCTTTGTTAGATTCTTCTGTTAAATGTACCCAGATGTGGGGGCATTGACTGATGTTCAGTATTTAAACTACAAAAGCACCCAGGAAGACTGAGGTGTTCTAAAACATGTCACTCTTCATAAGCTATTCGGACACAATCAAATGTAAAAAGGTCCTAAGGCGCAGTGACAGCTGAGCTGTTTGATGTAAAGGGGAGGGGTGGGGGATATGGCAGCAAACTGGCTTAGGCGTCTCTATTTTTATCTCCATATTTCTAAGGAAAAATGAAGGCATCTCTTCATTTCAGGTTACAAAATAACCCTTCCAGTTTCTGGGAAAGGCTCTGGAATAATCACCAGGAAGTCTGGTTGACTTGAAGGCAAGGCCTGTTAAGTAGAAAATTGAGATTATATTATATGGGTAAGCAGGAAATCACAGTCAGTCGAGGGCCCATAAAGAGAAAAGTTTTGAGTTACTGAAAAAACCCTCAACCCACAATGGTAGCCTGTTCTCCCACCTGCTGCTCTGGTTATGTTCTGCTCTGGCAGATGCTATCAAGAGGTTTGTCATTTGGTGATGGATCAGGCCTCTGCTGAAACCCCTCTGTTGCCAGAAATGAGTGTGCCCCTTCTTTTAGCCCAGTTGTGACAGGATGAGGAAAGCCCAAGCTGCTGAGCCTGAATGTTAAGGAAGGTGTATTCTTGTTCTGCTGTTCTGCAGACGGCTTGTGTTAGAGCTGATACAAAGATCTGAGGACTGTCATCATATGTCTGCCAAGGCTTTTAAACAGGACTCAGAGCAACAGATGGTACACCCAGAAACTACAGAATTATTGTGAAAATGAAAGGAAGAAAGACATTTCAGAGGAGCTGTGTTCCTTTCTGAAGGATGCTGAATCCTAACATTGCAGGGCAGTATGAGGTGCTTAGGAAGGAAAAGTTGTCTACTTATTAATTAGCTCTGCCTGTGTCCAATTAACTGAAAACCAGGAGAAGAGAGAGAGCTTAAGACTTGCAGTGACAAGCAATCATGTCATAGACAGTTTATCAAGAAGCCATAAAAGCAGTTTCATCACTCTGACAATCCTGGCACCATGTGTGTGAAATACCAAATTTCACAGCACTGGAATGTGCCCCAGGAAAGGACAAGCTACTTCCTTCAAGCCTCTTCTCTCAGCTGGGGATAGATCTACTCTTCCTGCTTACACCACTGGTCAAGGCTGAACAGGGGAAGACAAACATGGGGAGAAAAAAAAACAGGCATAAAAAAACATCCCATAAAATAAAAAGCCTCAATATTTACAGTGGGATGGGAGATGACGCCAAGCAGGGGAAAGAGGGAATAATATTGGCAAGGCAGTCAAGCAAGTGATACTTTCCCATTTCTGCAGCACAAGATGAGGAGGACTCAATGACATTTCTAGCAAGTCTGACCTATTTGTCATCTGTGTAGAAAGAGTTTGCGTCAGCATTTGTAACGTGAACAAATATCTCAGGGGTGACACAGGGGTTTGTTTACACACGCAGGTGCCAATTAGCAGCAGCTGAAGCTGGGCTTGCATTACACCTGCTAATGCTCCCCCCATGCCTGGGTAGGGCTGAATATATCTACAGAGTTACACAAATGAGGAACTGTAGAACTTGGGCTGTTGATCTTCAAACTGGCAGATATTCCCGGAGTCACCCTGCTTATATGCTCAGAAATAGATTTAAATCCATTTCATTCACATTGACAATTCAAAATTACATCACCCCCAGACCCATCNCAAACTGTAGCAGCAGTCTACAGCCTCTGCTGTCCCTTCCCTCCAACCTGGCCTTTCACACCCCTATCAGCTGCCAGCACCAGTGTCATGACCTGGATTCAATGCTTTTTAAACCCCTGATTACATGGCCTACTTCCTGGCTATGGAAATGAGGCCAGGTGGATTCTATTTTAAAAGCCTGCTAAAGACCGTGGCTAAAATAGCTGACAACATTACCAGACCACTAGGGCTTTAAGGGTTTCACAGTGCTTCTGTGTCTGAGAGATGTGCTGGCTTTATCTCTGTGTTTTATGTTTCATTTACTAATAGGATTTTAAGAATCTTACTGGTGTTGTGCCCCTCCCCTTGTCATTCCCAGGCAGTTCCTCCCTCTATGTCTGTGGGGAATCTCTAGCCCTTTTACAGACCAGTTTGCCACTAACACTGCACCCTGGCTTTCCTCCACCACCCTACTCCAAAGAAGCTACAAACAATTTCCAAGTACCCCTAAAACCACAGCAAATTGAGGAGAGATGCTCAGTGAGAACAAGGACAGCAGGACTCCCATGAAACTCTCCCCCACAGCAGCTGCATATGAAGCATAAGTTGCCAGTTTATTTTGTAGCAGTACAACTCCTCTCCTTTTCTGCTTTCCTAAATTGTTTCTCAACCCTGATGTTCTCTCTTCCAGGACATACTCCTGCTTCCAAGTGGCTGCCCACACCAGAGCTGAAGCATTAGCTGGATTTTACCTCCTAAATACAAATAATTCTTCCTGTTAAAGGATTTGCTGGACTAGACCATGAGACTGCCACATAGCATTTGATCTGCTGCAGGGGTAACTGTTGTCATCAGCCTCTGAAGTTGGTGAAGAAGTGAAGGTGGTAGGTACAAGGTATTGTCGCTTTCTTTATCTATGTATTTTTCACAATGTGTTTATCAAGCCTAGAATTAATAGAAACATTGATGTGCTTTTAAAAAAAATGTTTATTGGGTGGGGAAAAAGTCAAGTTTTCCACTGCCCAGATTGATAAAAAAGCCTTTGCAGAATCACACCTTTCCCTGATTCTGCAATGAGCCTGGCTGACCTTGTGTTCAGCCTGGGTGAAATGGATCAATTAAATGAGATTTAAAGACTTGTGCTTTTATGCTCTTATAGTTTTAGGGGTAGAAGATTGGTCTGAGTATATAATGTGCACTTTCCTTCTGATGATGCCTCTTTTAGAAGTGTGGAAGGAGAAAGTTTGACAAACCCAAATTCTACTAGTCAAATAGTGGAAAAGGTTTCCTATCCTGGGGGGGGGGGGGGGGGGG